>JADLZN010012206.1:0-197175 GCA_018155175.1 Sinocyclocheilus anophthalmus
TACAGTGGGGGGAAAAATTATTTAGTCAGCCACCAATTTTGCAATTTCTCCCACTTAAAAAGATGATAGAGGCCTGTAATTTTCATCATAGGTCTACCTCAACTATGAGAGACAAAATGAGAAAAAAAAAAATCAAGAAAATCACATTGTAGGATTTTTTTAAAGAATTTATTTGCAAATTAAGGTGGAAAATAAGTATTTGGTCAATAACAAACAAGCAAGATTTCTGGCTATCACAGACCTGTAACTTCTTCTTTAAGAGGCTGCTCTTTCCTCCACTTGTTACCTGTATTAATGGTATCTGTTTGAACTTGTTATCAGTATAAAAGACACCTTTCCACAACCTCAAACAGTCACACTCCTAACTCCACCATGGCCAAGACCAAAGATCTGTCAAAGGACACCAGAAACAAAATGTAGACCTGCACCAGGCTGGGAAGAATCTGCAATAGGTAAGCAGCTTGGAGTGAAAAAATCAACTGTGGGAGCAATTATTAGAAAAATGGAAGACATACAAGACCACTGAAAATCTCCCTCGATCTGGGGCTCCACGCAAGATCTAACCCCGTGGGGTCAAAATGATCACAAGAACTGTGAGCAAAAATACCAGAACCACACGGTGGGACCTAGTGAATGACCTGCAGAGAGCTGGGACCAAAGTAACAAAGGCTACCATCAGTACACACTGCGCCGCCAGGGACTCAAAACCTGCAGTGCCAGACGTGTCCCCCTGCTTAAGCAGTACATGTCCAGGCCCGTCTGAAGTGTGCTAGAGAGCATTTGGATGATCCAGAAGAGGATTGGGAGAATGTAATATGGTCAGATAAAACCAAAATAGAACTTTTTGGTAAAAAATCAACTTGTCGTGTTTGGAGGAGAAACAATGCAGAGTTGCATCCAAAGAACACCATACCTACTGTGAAGCATGGGGGTGGAAACATCATGCTTTGGGGCTGTTTTTCTGCACTGATTTTGAGTGAAAACCTCCTTCCATCAGCAAGGGCATTGAAGATGAAACGTGGCTGGGTCTTTCAGCATGACAATGATCCCAAACACAATGCCCGGGCAACAAAGGAGTGGCTTCGTAAGAAGCATTTCAAGGTCCTGGAGTGGCCTAGCCAGTCTCCAGATCTCAACCCCATAGAAAAATCTTTGGAGGGAGTTGAAAATCAGTGTTGCCCAGCGACAGCCCCAAAACATTACGGCTCTAGAGGAGATCTGCATGGAGGAATGGGCCCAAATACCAGCAACAGTGTGTGAAAACATTGTGAAGACTTAAGAAAACGTTTGACCTCTGTCATTGCAAACAAAGGGTATATAACAAAGTATTGAGATGAAATTTTGTTATTGACCAAATACTTATTTTCCACCATAATTTGCAAATAAATTCTTTAAAAATCCTACAATGTGATTTTCTGGATTTTTTTTTTCTCATTTTGTCTCTCATAGTGAGGTATACCTATGATGAAAAATACAGGCCTCTCTCATCTTTTTAAGTGGGAGAACTTGCCCAATTGGTGGCTGACTAATACTTTTTTTCCCCACTGTATGTATGTAAGACTACAATAAAACAATTTAATTAAATTTTTAGCACATTTCCATTTGCAAATATATTTTATATAAACACACACACACACCTACCTCAATAATATACTGTTATTTAGTAATTTTCCCTATTTTATCATTTGCCTGATGAAAATTGTAAGTTTGATTGCGAAGTAAAGTAAAAGCACACCTTTCTTTGATGAACTATTAAAAAAATAAATAAATAAATAGTACTTGAGGAAACAACCCTTATGAGCAGTAGTTATGGTGCTGCTTTTCTTTTAAAATCCTATAGGATGTAAAATCTTTCATATGTTATTGCATTTGATGGTTCTTACATCAGTTCTGAATCATTAATATTTATTTAGTTTGCTATGGGAACGCTCTTTTTATTTGTTAGCATTCACCATTCTCAGGGAATAAAGAACTCTAAGCCAAAGACAAATAAGTTGTATTAAGTCTTTATGCAAGCGAATTACCTTTTGTAGTTGCTTAGGCAAAGCATAGCACAGAACTTCCTAACTGTTCCCAACTGTTCTTAGTACAAGTCACTCAGCCAGGCTAGAAATGGACGAGCTGAGAAATATAATGTTCCTCTTCTCCCTAAGTGTGCATACTTTATGTATAATAAAGGCAAACCACTGAAATCCAACACCATGTCGTGTTTAAAAATCCAACCACCATCGCTTCGAGATTATTCTTCTCGTTATGAGGCCGGAAAGAGTAGGGGAAGAAAGAGAAAGGAAAAATGTGATTGTGCTTTGTCTTCCACCATTGACATCAAATTCCCATTTCCTAAATGTTCTGTGAAGTGTGTTTCCCTCTCCACAGGCTCCACAGGGTGATTGTCAGTGTGTGTGTGTGTGGTGTTGTTTGTGTGTGTGTGTGTGTTTAGGTGTGGCCCCAGTGATTGAAAACAGATCTTGTTTTTTTGTAGTTGTCTCGCCGGGGAAAGTAATGGACAAAGCAGAACACAGGACAGCGAAAGCATAAACGAGATCTATTGCGACACAATGAAATGGGCTCGGGAAGCAATAAGCACCAGGCGCATTCCGGTTATATAAAATGGTGGCTTCTCACTCCCTTTCACTCACAGATGATTTGTATAATATAATGCGCCTTCCTCTTGCCTACGATACTGCGTTGAGAAAAAAAAAAAAAAAAACAGGCACGCCGGTAGAGTCCAATACGAAATTGAGTCACGAAGGCCTGTTGCCAATGTCTTGTTCTCGGGGTTTTGTAATTCAAAGCTTTACTCACTTATAAGGGGTTATCTGGGATTTGGACTCTTTGTTTCAGAGGAACTCTCCCTGTTTGGGTTGTCTTTATTTTTAACCACATTTTTTTTTTGTTCTAATAGGTTGATTAAACTATAATGATCTATCCAAACATACCTAATGTGTGGTCTGCATCTACTTTGTTGTTCTCAATAGTGTTTTTTATCTGCTATTTACCAGATTTGATTTGGAATACTATTGTCACTTATACTACATAACTTGCTGTAGCATATTTAGGTTCTTTTGTTGACCAAGGCTTCGTTCATTTGATCAAAAATAGAGTAAAAACAGCAATATTGTGAAATATTATTAAAATTTAAAATAACTGTTTTTTTTATTTTAATATATTTAAAAATGTAATCTAAAGTTGAAATAGAAACCAAAATCTTTTGTGAAAGTCTTTAGTGTCACCTTTCATCAATTCAATGCATACTTGTTCAATAAAACTATTAATTTCTTTAAAAAAATCTTACTGACACCAAACATTTGAGAAGTGTATATTAAATACATGTAAGTACATGCTGTAGCAGTGCTTTGATGTTAAATGATATTTAAATATATTTATAATCAACATTTCTTTGATCAACATATCTAATACATTCTGGGATTGCCTCATCTGTGAAGGATACATGTATATCCTTCATCTATTTTGCATAGATTTTTTTAAGATCAAATAATGAATTAAAAGAAGTAGTATTCAGAATCACAGTATCTATTGCTTCACATGAATTTGTCACACTTGGAATGGAAGGTGAAGTCAGATGAAGTCCATTATGGGATATGTTATCCCATTTATTATGTTCTGGTTTTATACAGCACATTTTGGCTAATGTAGCAGGACATGTGAAAATGAGTATACTGTGCAGAGTACACATGCTGTGTATTTACACTGAGGAGAATGTGCTTTTTCATATTTTTATGACTAGTATACAAGTATACAATGCTTTAAGTTGTTAAAATGCTTTTCTTTCTCATCTAAGGCACACATTTGGCCACAATTGTGACTGGTTCCTCTTAAAAAAAAACAGCTGCATGATACTCTTGTATGGTAGTATGCCAGTCCAAACACTGCTAGAAACAAGGAGGAGGATGTGGGAGTGGTGTTGCCCTAAAACATTCATGCTCACAAACAAAAGGAAGAAGGCCAAGCTGGCCCAATTGAATTATGGGTGATGTAGTCAGAATGTTAGTATCTCTGAGCCTCTATCAGCCTCTCACCAATCTCATTATCCGTGCATTAGCAGCTGTGTGAGGAAGGAAAGGGGCTTTTAGTGGGAGCACTCAGGAGCTGTAGAGCTGGGCTCCAGACAGAAAGCGAAAAGAAAGCAGAGAGCTCAAGGAGTTGCAGTTGTTGTTGTTTAATGATGCTAATGTGCATTTGCAAGATGCATGTGCGTGCGAGCTCTATTCTCTAGATGAGGGCACACAAAGGCCAGAGGAAAGGTGTAGTACACATGCTTCAAACCATTCGCAAGAACTCAGAGGGCTGTGCTTCATCCAGACCACTGATCAGGCAGGAAACACATCCCTCCAGCTGTTAGCACTAGAAACACCATCACAAGGTCTCATTCAAAATAACGGATTTGATGAGAGACAGCGAGACGAATAGCAGACAGACAGGACACATCAGGATGCTTGCCGTGTCTCCTCTGTTCCATGTCGTACACATGTAGCCCGTCTCACTATAGCCCGCTGTTGTTTCCTCACTAGTGCCTGAGCTCTGTATACTATCTTCCGCCATCTAGGGCGTGAGTGCTATTAACAGCTGATAGACATGGCCGCTGCTGTTCTGGTCCATTACGGAGACGGTCGTTCCATTGAGGAGCTTGACTGACTGTCAATTCACAGCAAATAAATCTTCCACTGCCTTCAACAATCTTATAATAACTCCAGATCGCTTACTAGTTTTAGTCCAAACTCTACTGGAGTGGGAGATTTACGTAGATTTGTCACACAGATATTTTTCTCTTAGTTCAAAGGGTTTGAAAGGATTGCACCATGAAAATTTCCGATGACATTTTAGTTTAGCTGTCGTTTTGTTTACATGTGGTTTTGGGGGAGTTTTGCGCCGTTTTATTGGCATAGTCAAAGGAATTTATGCAATATTCACAACCCTTTTTTAATGATATTTTAATATAAATATTTTTTATATATATATTATCTGTTTCACGTATTTAATAAATTGATGATGGTATATACATATTATGTAAAAAGGTAAGCAATTACCATGTTTTATTATGAATCTCAAACTTTTTTAAATAATGCATTTCTTTATTTTTATGTATTAAATATAGTTTATGATATAAAATATACTAAGAATATGCATATATGTCATACATTTACCTTTATACTAAGCTACCTTGCCTATTTTTTTATAAAAAATTGATATATGTTGCACCAGTCAAGTGCCTTGTTCGTTTTAAATTATGTGTGCTATATCTTATTTCTTAATTATAAAAATATTATTATATTTAATAGTTAAATTGTATATTCATTTGTATAAAGATGATGTTGTATTGTAAATAAGACTGATTTATATTCAATACATAAGACTATTGAAATATAAAGTGGTAAGTATACTCTAGATGAGATATGCTTGGCTTACTCGATGTAAGTAATATTTTGGCACGTGTGTAAACACACACTACATCCAGTGTCACGGTGACCTTGTGATTGGTCCACATTCACATCATCATTGCATGTGTCTTCCAAAACACATTTAGAGGCTTTCTGTTAGGGTCATTTTATGGATTAAAAAAAAGGCAAAGGCGTTTCAGATGAAGGACCTTGACTGGTTATCATTCCATTTGGGATTGAGTTGTGCAAACTACTGGCAGAACAGCATGTTCCTTGGGCTGAAAATAAGTTAGAAAGAGAAACAGACTATGAATGCAAGAGAAGGGAGTTCCTGAGTAGTCTGGAAGATTTTACTATGTCACATAACCAGATTGACCCTACTTCCTGTCTGTTGCACAGGCAGTTCGTACTGGACATCTCATGGAAACGTCTGGTTTGATGAGCTAACTCAGAAAGACGGCCAGCATCTGCGTGTGCTTCACATGTTTCTCATCCTCGTCGGTGCGTGAAAGCCTTCCCTCGGTCTACGCCAGCGCTTGAGCAGAATCTTTAGCTGGGAATCAAAATCGATTGGCTCCAAAGAGCAGCTCACTCTAAACAAAGACAAATGAATGATCCTCACTTCCTCTCACTCCACCTCTCAAAAAAATCTCACTGCCTGCGATGCTCGCTCTTGGGATGTACAGCACAAGAGGAACTAACGTTGACCTGTTCTTGAGCTGTAAAAGAATAATAATTAAAAAAACAATACACCTGATTTCGTGACATGCAATAAATCAAAGTTATATAATTCATAAAAATCTCCCGCCGGGTGATCAGGCCAGCTGCAAGAAGGCCAGCACTGAGTGATTAATGCCTCTCTTTACATTTGATCTAGCTCTCATAGACGCAAAAACAACACAGGGGTTTAAGAACCTGAGGCGCAGATGATGCTGATCATTTTGATATGAGCGAATGATTGATGGATAATGGGAATGATGGGAGTCTGAGAGGATATGCTCCGGACATCTCGGCCAAGTACACGCACCGATGTGGCGCTGACCCAGCCGTCGTGGGCGCGGTATGGGCAGCTACGTCAGAACAGGCACTACACGTGCCAAAACACAGCTGTCTTGGACCCAGATGTCATGTAAAGATGACCTCATCACAGAGACTTCAGCTGCAGCTGCTGTTGTAATGTCAGGCAGATATGAGCTCACTGAAGCGCTCGCCAGTTAACTATAGTTACGGCCTGACAGAGTGCTGGAGAACCATTTGTGATGCATCATAGATCTGTAAGTGCAACAGATCCATCCAATACCGTTTGATAACGTAATACACTGAACTGTGCTGCCTCTATTGTAGCTGCAGATATACTGCTAATTACTACATACTGTTTTTATGTTAGACTGACAGCAGAAAGAAAGTCTCAGTTTTCACAGAAAAACAGCATAAGGTTTTAATGTCATTTGCATTTTTTGCATATCACTACTTGGCAAGTTGCGATCAGTTACATGCCATGCAATAACCAGTGACTTTAAAAGTCTGAATATGCGCAAGGGTTGTGTAAAATTGAGAGCTCATTTAAGAGTGTGGCTTTAAATTAAAGAGATAGTTCTCCCAAAAATGAAAATTCTGTATACTTTCGGTTCCAAACCTGTATGAGTTTCTTTATTCTGTTAAACACAAAAGAAGACATTTTTAAGACTGTTGGTCAACAAATAGTTGACAATTGAGGGTGAGCAAATAATAATTTTCATTTTTAAACTATCATTAAGATGAAGACTCTTTCATGATTGAATGACCAAAAACACCAATTAAACACACACAAACATAATCACAGTACACAAAGGGCTTGTTATATATTGGTTACTTTCAGTGGTGTATTGTAACGAAGTAATAATACTTCGTTACAGTACTTAAGTATTTTTGGGAGTATCTGTACTTTACTTGAGTTTTTATATTTCAGCCAACTTTTACTTTTACTCCACTACATTTCCTAATTATAATGTATACTTTTACTCCGATACATTGTAATTGTTACTTTCTACAAAATAGTCAGAAGTCAGAAGAACACGGACTGCAGGAAAGCAGGTTTGACGAATCAGTGGTCTGGCACTTTTATGTTTAGACTCCTAAAAAACACCTTAGCTCATGTGCAAACAAGTGCACGCACAACCGCGGATGATTCATTTTCCTATGTATTTCCATGCTAGGGTGTGCTGTGCGATACAGCATCGTCTGTGATAATGTGGTAAAAGAGCTGTTGTAATGAAGTGCGATGCTAAATTATCAAGTAGGGCTATTCACAACTCAACACAGAGTGAAGCACGTGATTTCTTGTTAGTCTATTAAAACTAACTATTCCAGGCATTCTAAATTATAGACGGCAAAAAATGCTTTTGTATGCTTTTTATATTTATAGAATTTAATCTATATCACACAAAGAGCTAAGTTTTTTCTGAAGGTTTCAGCAGAACCATTTATATAAGTATTTATACAGTTCAGAAAGCCAATAAGGACCCCTTACATTTTCGAATAAATTGGCTTGTTGTGTCAATTTTGCTAACGAAATAGTTCCACATAAAGATCACAGCATTGTTTTGCATCTCTGAGCAATGGACGGTGTTTAATTATTGAATGAATCAGTCGTTTGAATGAACCGGTTGAATAAATGATTCAGTGATTCACTCATTAACACAGTCAAATGCTTTGATTCTGAATGAATCAGTCGTTTGAATGAATCGGTTGAATCTCAATGACTCACTCATTAACAGTCACTTACTGCCACCTACTGGCGCTTTTAATTTAACATTTAAAGTATCTTCATTTTTTCAATAATTTCAAATATCAGTATTCAACACTTTATGTTGAAAATATCAAAACAGTATTAATGCATTAGTAACTGCAGGTTAAATGCATCCATGCCCCCTCTGAGATACATAAACTGTGTAAGTACATCTAAATACTATGTCAGATGCAGATTCCAGAAATGTTTTCTTATGCTGAAATGAAAGACACCAAGTACCAGATGAAGCGCTTCTTATTCTTACCCAAAAATACAAAATGGAAGAAAGAGTTAAAACTGAACACAATGAAAAAAAATTATATATATGTATTTGCTTCTTTTCCATTTTGCATTTACTTGTATTTTTACTTTCAATACTTAAGTATGTTTAAGATTAAAAAATACTTTTCGTACTTAAGTACAATAAATATCACATACTTTAAGACTTTTACTCAAGTAATATTCTAAACGGTGACTTCAACTTTTACCAAAGTCATTTTCTGGTCAGATATCTGTACTTTTACTTGAGTATGGCTTTCAGGTACTTTATACACACACCACTAGTTGTAGACATTGCCACAGGGCAAATAGTGCTCTTGGCTATAATATAGATGAGTGCACTGTTTCACAGTCTTGGCAAGTCTTGAGGCGTGATAGGCTATGTTGGGCAATATTACAGGCTTTGGATCACATGAGCTCAATGTGTGTTTATGTGTTGAGAGTCTGTGTGTTTATGACAGAGCAAACACTACATCGTTTGGCCCCGTGATGGACATTATGTCCGTTGCGTAATGGCCCTACTGGGAGGAAGTCTCACTGTATTAACAAATACATTCAGCACATTAAGGCTCTTAAATACCCATGTACGTTAAAATGGGACTGTAATGTTATGGCTATCTGATTTGTTCCATTATGAGAAATTATTTGTTAGTGTCTTGTATTGTGACTAAATTCCCCATTAGAATGTCTCTTTTTTGCTTTTTAATTAAGTTTTGGCAGTGTGTTAAATTAGCTGTAGCAGTTAAGCGCTTTCCCACGCCTTACTAGAATAAACTGTTCAGATTAAGCAAGACACAGATCTTTTTATACACGTCATCTGTGAATAATGGCCACATTGGCCTCACTGTATTATTTTCTAAAATGATATGATAAAAAAGATGAAAATTTTTGTTTTACATTGTTAATAAATAATATGAATTACAATTGTTCAATATTATATACAGGTGCATCTCAATGAATTATAATGTCATGGAAAAGTTCATTTATTTCAGTAATTCAACTCAAATTGTGAAACTCGTTTATTAAATAAATTCAATGCACACAGACTGAAGTAGTTTAAGTCTTTGGTTCTTTTAATTGTGATGATTTTGGCTCACATTTAACAAAAACCCACCAATTCACTATCTCAACAAATTAGAATATGGTGACATGCCAATCAGCTAATCAACTCAAAACACATACAAAGGTTTGTTGAGCCTTCAAAATGGTCTCTCAGTTTGGTTCACTAGGCTACACAATCATGGGGAAGAATGCCGATCTGACAGTTGTCCAGAAGACAACCATTGACAACCTTCACAAGGAGGGTAATCCACAAACATTAATTGCCAAAGAAGCTAGCTGTTCACAAAGTGCTGTATCCAAGCATATTCATAGAAAATTGAGTGGAAGGAAAAAGTGTAGAAGAAAAATATGCACAACCAACCGAGAGAACCGCAGCCTTGAGGATTGTCAAGCAAAATCGATTCAAGAATTTGAGTGAAATTCACAAGGAATGGACTGAGGATGGTGTCAAGGCATCAAAAGCCACCACACACAAACGTGTCAAGGAATTTGGCTACAGTTGTTGTATTCCTCTTGTTAAGCCACTCCTGAACCACAAACAACGTCAGAGGCGTCTTACCTGGGCTAAGGAGAAGAAGAACTGGACTGTTGCCCAGTGGTCCAAAGTCCTCTTTTCAGATGAGAGCAAGTTTTGATTTTCATTTGGAAACCAAGGTCCTAGAGTCTTGGAGGAAGGGTGGAGAAGCTCATAGCCAAGTTGCTTGAAGTCCAGAGTTAATTTTCCACAGTCTGTGATGATTTAGGGTACAATGTCATCTGCTGGTGTTGATCCATTTTGTTTTTTGAAAACCAACGTCACCGCACCCGTCTACCAAGAAATTTTGGAGCACTTCATACTTCCTTCTGCTGACAAGCTTTATGAAGATGCTGATTTAATTTTCCAGCAAGACTTGGCACCTGCCCACACTGCCAAAAGCACCCAAAGTTGGTTAAATGACCATGGTGTGGTGTGCTTGACTGGCCAGCAAACTAACCAGACCTGAACCCCATAGAGAATCTAAGGTATTGTCAAGAGGAAAATGAGAAAACAAGAGACCAAAAAAAGCAGATGAGCTGAAGGCCACTGTCAAAGAACAATGGGCTTCCATACCACCTCAGCAGTACCACAAACTGATCACATCCTTGCCACGCCAAATTGAGGCAGTAATTAAAGCAAAAGGAGCCATACCACGTATTGAGTACAGTACAGTAAATGAACATACTTTCCAGAAGGCCAACATTCACTAAAAAAGTATTTTTTTATTGGTCTTATGAAAGTATTCTAATTTGTTGAGATCGTGAATTGGTGGGTTTTGTTAAATGTGAGCCAAAATCTCACAATTAAAAGAACCAAAGACTCTTCACTACGTCAGTCTGTGTGCACTGAATTTATTAATACAAGAGTTTCACAATTTGAGTCGAATTACTAAAATAAATGAACTTTTCAACGACATTCAAATTTATTGAGATGCACCTGCATTTTTTTTAAATTTTTGGCGTATACAAAATGTTATTTGATTTTGAATGATATATATAAGTTAATGATGTTGTCACACACCTGGCCTCAGGTAAATATGTAGCAGACAGTTTTTTGTTTCTGGCTGGATTTCAACATCAGACATTTGGAACGTATGCAGACAAAAGGAAGGAGATGTTTATGCTCTTCTGCTGTTTTGAGACAACAGTCTGGCAAGCCATTTGCTGAGCTCCATGTAAACAAGGAAGTTATGTCACCTGCCTTCTGGGTATCCTTGTGCAGACATTGTGTAAAAGTTATCTGGTTTCCAAGCTTTACCACATGAAGTTTTCATGACAAAGTTGAATATAACTTTACACAGACAAGATGAGTAAGTGATTCTTTCACGCTAGTGTCATGTAAAGAAACAATCTACGTTCAGTATGTTAGAAATCAGCAGCATTTGTGGAATAATGTTGATTACCACAAAAAAGCAAAACTGAAGGTTATGGTGAGCCACTTACAATGGAAGTGTTTTTTGGAGGATTTAAAACCAGATATGTAAAGCTTGGAATTTTATAGAAGCACTTTTTAGTAACACTTTACAATAAGGTCCAATTAGTTAATTAACTGATTCGTTATCATTAAACAATGGACCAAACTCTTAGTTAAATGGTAATTTAACACTTAATTAATACATTATAAATCACATAACTAAAATGACCAAAGATTAATAAATACGGTAAACAAATGTATGTATTTAAGGTCACTAATGTTAACTAATGGGGACCTATTGAAGTGTATTAATTATTTGAGCTGCAAAGCAAGTTTATCTTTTAGGGGTTTAGCCCTTACAATGGTCATGACAACACACGTTGTAAAATGGATCTATATATGCCTTTTGTAGCTAGGCTTATATTAATGTCTAAATCAACAGGATAATCAATTTGATCCAATGCTAGATTAGACTTTCCTTGTATTGAACTTGTACAGGATTTCCTTATTTGTTCATTTTAAAGGGATAGTTCACCCAAAAATTTTGTCGTCATTTACTCACCCATGTCGTTCCAAAACCGTATGGTTTCTTTCTTATGTTGAACATAAAAGAAGATCTTTGCTAGGTGTGGTCCTCCTATTATTCCATAGTATTTATTTCTCAACTAGAGCAAAGTCTACTGTGTTTAAAAGTGGTGTTTGTCTGTTTTTACAATAAGTCCCTTATTGTAACAAAAAAATTATTATTAAAAGGCGACTCAAAATTATTTTATTTTCAATTATTTTCTAAATTATTTTTATTGTCAGGTAAACTTAAATCTAATGCCTGAATTGAACTTTAAATGTATTGTGAAAAATTGTTGCTTGAGACCAATAGCCCTACATTCAAGATAAGATACAGGCCGTCGCTCTCTCATTTTTTCTCATGTAATCTTTTCTCTCCGTGCCATTTTCACCCTCAGTCTTCACAGTAAGAGCTATAAGTGTCAACATTTTTTAGCACTGCCTATTTGATCACTCGTCGATGTGTGTGTGTGGCAATGGTGGAATATGGTTCGCGACTTTCAGTGTGATCCTCACTGACCCCTAAGAGGGCCCCTGTCTATCCTTATCATTTTCTATTGACACTAAATCCGAGGTCATGAAGATAAGATCCAGGTGGCCCAGTGGACAACAAGGGTGTGGGCTCAGGCTTTGCTGTAGGTGTGTGTAGCCGTTCAAAAATAAAACAAATCCCATCTCTCAGTCCTACAATAATTGCGAAAATATCAGGGCAATTTGTCGAAATTAGAGAAACCATCTCTTGAAGATCCAGATATTTGTCAGGTGTGTGTGTGTGTGTGTTTGTGTAAGTGTGATAAAGAAAAGGAGGTTCATTTCTCCGGAGCTCAATAGTCTACCCTTTATCCCAATCAAGATGAAGAGGCCATGGCGAGTGAAGATGAAAGCAGAGACGCTTCAACACCACCGGCTCTATAATGCCTCTGGTAATAACAGGCTTTCATCAAGAGTGAAATGGCAACAAACATCCGCTTGTGTTTAGCCATCAAACACGCCGTCCCCGACTGAAAGCGGACAGATTAGCGTAACTCCACAGATCGGCCACAGGAGTGTTCTTCTCTTTCATTTGATTGGGATCATCTGTGGACTGTTGAGGAAGAGTTGTTTTATGGAGGTGACATCAGGCCCGGCTGTGCTGATTGGATGACGGTGGGAGGAAGTGGTATTTACGGTGGTATTTACGGGAAGAAGCTAGAGCCGTTGATCAATGAGTGAGAGCTGAAAAAAAAGCGATCAGCATGCTTAAATCAATGTCGTCCACTCGGTCCTGGGATCTGGAAGGTGGGTGGATTGATCCTAATTGGAGGAAGACCATTTCTTTCCTTTTTCTTCCTTCCTTCCTTCCTTTGAAACACAGAAAGACTGACAGCCTCAGTTGCCATTCATTTTCACTGCATTCACTCACTTCCATATAAATATACTGTAAGCAAGCAGTGACTTGAGACAGTCATTAGATTTGGAGCAGCATGATTACAGAGAGTGAATGATTATAGAAATATTTTGGGTGAATTATCTCTTTAAGGGAAGAAATATTCCTCTGAGCCACATTAGTTCTTTTTTCATCCTCTCTTCCACGACAGTTGTCCCTGTATTGTCCCTTCTGTGTCGACATTGTGGGAAAGTCATGGTAATAAAGCAGTCTTGGTCTTGTGGCGATAAATAAAGATTCTGCTCTGTTCATCTGTCATTTCTTACACCCTCAGCCTCTCTCTGTGGTTCCCCTGAGACTCGGCAGTTGCTGTTAGGTTTTGTGATTAGGTTTTGCTGTAACATGTTGTGGTTCAGTGGTCAGTGCTGGAGTTGGTGCTGTCAGATGCCTGGTGACTCTGAACACATCTTCCGCTCTCTTTTGGGGGTGTGTTTTTAGGCTACTTTCTACTTTATCCACAAAAATAATCAGAATGTTTATATATTAAATATATTAATCATTCTGGTTATGAAAATAACAAACCTGACTTTGAGGCAATGAATGAATAGTGTCAGCTCCAAAAGCTAGGAAGCTCGCTGTTGTAAACAATTTATGGAAGTTTTTAGTATGTACTAGTGTCATATAATGATGCAATATTCAATTAATTGGATATTTAGGTATATTTGTAATATACACGATACTGTTTAGTTGGGGTTAGTAGGGCTCTATGACATCCAATTTTGATTGATGGACCCACCCCCCACACACACACACACACAAATGCGTTTTATGTAATTTTTCCAAATTCCGTTGTAATTTTTTTTTTTTGCACTTCAATTTTCTGGACTTAAATTAAGTTTTATAAATCAAAAAACAGTCTAATTAATTTAAATCATAAAACACACACACAATTTAACAGAAATTTATTACAAATTTAACAAATATTAAATTTTTTGGGCCCTATTAAATACATTCCATGTTTCTCAAATTCATGTTTATTTTGACCAAATTCTGTGTTTTCCAATTTAGCTTTCTGGATTCCATTCTAATGGTTTAATTGAATGTTAATAATCAAAAGCATCTCGGAAATAATTGATTTTTATAAAAATTTGTTAATTTATAAGTTTGTTTGCTTTTAATTGCGTTTCTGTTAAACAATTTTTTTTGTTATATTCACAGACACATAGTCCATAGTGCGTTTGGTTGAAGGCAGACCTCTTTAGTTACTTCATTCAAAAATGTAGCAATTTCTGGACTCTCCGCATTACACAGTAAATTCCGTTTTTATGACTGGATTCCACGATTCTGTCTGCATTTTCTGGTTTGCAAAAATCATAGGGCCCTAGGTAGTAAAGAGTACGGTAGCGCACCACGGCTGGATTTATTGTGATCATATATAATATATTATAGTAATATATATTATATATATATATATTATTAGATATATATATATATTCAGGATTATTTCATTAACTAAATAAATACGTATAAAAATTGTATAAAAAAAAAAAAAAAAAAACCACATTTTCTTTATTGTCACTTTTGATAATCAACATGCTGAATAAAACAGTAGTAATATTTTAATAATCTCTTGTACTCCTATGCTGGTGCAAAAACTGAGATGAAAGATTCCCACCACTATGTTTGTGAGGTCCTGTGACACCTCTGTGATGGGCGTAGAATGGGGTTTCGATTACTAGTACCCTCAACGCTGTTTTAGGTTGAAAGACAGAATGCTTTTGGCAAGTTTTTGATGTGGTCTTTAAAGCAGACCTCCATTTGTCCTTGAGCTGCAAGTGAAGTTGGAGACAGAGTGGAGGCATGTCTCTGCCAGCTCAGGTGTCTTGTGGCGTATAGCTCACTGGGTGGGTGGGACCTGGTGGAGGATGTTTCGGTCATACATTTGAGTCATTTTACATGTTTTTCAAGACAAGCTGAGGATCATTGAATTCACACTGATCTCTCACCAGCTTCCTTCTTAATCCCCACCCATCCCGCGTGTGAGATAAAATACGGCCTGTTAAGCTCAAGATCAATGGGGTGTGGTGTGTGTGTGTGGGTGTGTGTGTGTGTACATATGTGAAGCGCGCATCTGTGCCCATGTGTGTCAATCTGAGGGAGAATGCAGGAACATTTATAACTTGTGATGGTTTGTGGCCTTGATAGTGAGACAGAGCTGACACACACTCTGACACACATGAGTCCCCGCTGGCCTCTCGACGCACTGCGCTGTCACACACACCCCCATTAGCATGGCGGCTAACCGCTCCTCTGCATCCATTAGAATAAATGTGTGTTAATGGATATGCTTCAGCTGCCAGTGGCTGATTAGAATAAATGTGCTTTATACAAAGCTGAAGCAGATGAACGTTCACACCCCAGCTTTAACCTGACACACCTAAAGCTGCCGACAGAGGACCAGCTAAACACATACTTAAGATGCTGGCACACTGAAAGCATCAAACATTTCTTGGATGCACTAGGGCTTCTGAAAAATCATTAAAAATGGAACATTTACAATTTTAATAAAAATGTGATCATTTTATGTATGCATGTAGTGGCAAGTTAATTTATATTTAAATAAAGAGTAGATGGATGGCCAATAAAGAAATTAGAAACCAAGGAGAATTATCAAAGCTATATACAGTATATCAGGAGAGCTGAAATGTAGGAAGCTGCAAAAGAGAAAACTTCTTCACATATTCTTACATTTCAGCTTTACTTATCTGGATGTACTAAATGAGTGATATTTTAAGGTCAAAACATAGAGCCAAATGTGACAACATTTTTATTTTATTTTATTTTTTACTTTGATTTGATTTTGTTTTATTTTATTTTATTTGTCTAAAGATACCCAGTCCCTAAGAAACTTGTAGTTAACCTTTAGTGATTATCATTTTCTTTATTCAACAGCAACCCAATGCATTTCCCTAATGTGAGGCTTGTACGTTGTAATATTTATCAAGAAATAATGTAGGGCAGGACTTGAAAGGCTAGGCAATGATATTACTGGATAATATGATTTCTTCCTGCCCATGCAGCCCTGGTTGCGTCAGCAAAAATGTTGTTTCAGAGGCGGAGAAAGCTTTTACATTTTAATGAAAGATTATAAAAACATTTCTCTTCAGAATAACCTGCAGTAATGCATCATACACAATAAAAGTAAGGCCATTTGTTAATGAAGTAAAAAAGGGCTGTTTTGATTTGCCTTGAAAAGCATGGCGTGTCTTCAAGTGTTTTTTTTTGTGTATATATTGATATATATTCAGGTGACATTGAAGGATGCTGGGTGAGTTTATGATCATGAATGTGTGCACTTGAGCATATGTGGAGTGGTTGATGTGTTTGCATTCGTATGTGTGTGTGGGTGTGCTTGCCTGAGTTTGTTGGGCGTTTTTATTGTATGTGTTAGGGGAGTTGTATTAGCATGTGTTGTCCTTGGTCAGGGTGTTGAACGGGATGTGGGGTGGATGGTAATGAGGCTGAATTCATTGGGCTCTGTGGTGATCTGAGTCCATTTGGCGGCGGCGCTGTCTGCTTTTTGCTGACTCGCTCAGCCTCACCTCTCAAAAGAACTTCTAAATAACCTTGTACTGCTGAACCCATACCAGCCCTGCTGAGAAACACAGACAGGACCAGAGAGAGAAAGAGAGAGAGAGACTGCAAACACAGTCAGGAACACACACACACAGGGACAAAAACACAGTTTGTGTGCGCAAACGTACAAGAAGAGACAAGCACATACTACATTCCTGTACATACATAGATAGCAATCTATGTCTACACATGTAGCAATTCTCGGTGAATACCATTATTCTGACAGAGTCATCGACCTATGTGAATTAGGCCTAACTGTTCTTGTTTCATTTATGAGATCTATCTATCTTAGTCTAATCTATCTATATATCTATCTATCTATCTAATCTATCTAGCTATCTATCTTTTCATCATTCTAACATTCTATCTATCATTCTGTCTAGCCTGTCTGTCTGCCTGTCCGAGCTGAGCTATTAAATTAAAATAAAATCTAAATCACGATATGGCCTTGTGCGATTATTAAATTGCATTAATTAATTATAATCTGAATGTGTTAAGTGAGCTGGGGCTATTTTCTGTCTGTATTGTTCTCTACTTAGTAATAGTAGTAGTAGTAGTAATGATGATAATTATTGTAATAATGATAATTATTATTATTTTTTTAGTATTAATATGGCTTATTAATATTAGTATTGATTGGCTGATTTCCTTATTTTTAGCTGTGGGAATTTTTGTATCTTGATTGCATTATAGTTTTATACCTTTTGCCAAAATGTTTCAGTTATTGCAAAGAGCCTTAAGGTAACAAAATCTCCACAACACAACAGAAACAAAGAATTATCAAACCACAATGGAAACAAACGCAACAAAAGTAGCACAACACAACGGAAGCAAGCCGCAACACAATGACAACAAGCAACAACACAACAAAATTGGCACAACAAAACGGAAACAAGCCACAACACAAAGGAAAAAAAGCCACAACACAACGGAAAAAAAAGCCACAACACAATGGAAACAAGCCACAACACAACAAAATTAGCACAACACAATGGAAACAGGCTGCAACGCAACGAAATTAGCACAACACAATGGAAACAAGCTGCAACACAATGGAAACAAGCCACAACATAACGAAATTAGCACAACGCAATGGAAATTAGCACAACACAATGGAAACAAGCTGCAACACAACAAAATTAGCACAACACAACAGAAACAAGCCACATCACAACGAATTTAGACCTATGCGTTGTGTTGTGGCGATTTTGTTGTGTACTGCACTACTGAGCCACCGAACAGATCACAATAAAGTCCCTTTCAAAACAAGCAGCTTTGGTCAGTGTGTCGTATGACCAATTTGAACCTGTTGCGAACTCTGCATAGGGAAATCCTTTGCCCGAACACAAAATTCCCAATCCTTTGGATTCCTATTGACATATTGCTCCTATTGATTTTGCCCTCGAAAATTGGCCAAACTATGATAAATGTGACTGCACTTTTACAGTATACCACAGTAAAAGAACCAGTGTTCTAGTTTTATAATGGCTCTTTGTATGTAGTAATTATTGATTCAAGTCAAGATGTTTGAAATATTGGAAATTAATGCACACCAAGCCTAGTTTTGTGACCATATTACCACCTTGGAGTGCATAGTAATTTTCAATAATTTAACAGTCCTTCATCAATTATTGCTTATTATTACTTTAAGTGTTAGCTGACCAAATAACAATAAAATGTGCATTGAATTTTCTAGAAATGTGTGAACATCACATGCAAACAAGAATTGAGGTTAAATGGAAGGACAGAACATTGCATTGGCCTCTCTCTTTCTCTCTCACTGTTCCTCTCTCACGCTCCCCCCACTTTGATCACCTTGCCACAGAGAGAGTAAGAGCCCTTTCTCTCCACTGAGGTTAATCCTTCCGGTTTGCACACAGAAATAACCATGGCAACAGGTTATCTTTTTGCGGAGCATCACTCGACGGATAATTGATCAGACTAGAGTGGAGGCAGGTATTCTTTTCTCCCTTAACCTCTCTGGTCATTAATGAGACACGGCACACGCGCACACACACAACACACACACACACACACACACACACACACACACACCAACACCCTTGACCTTGGCATTTTAACAGGAACCCATGAAAGGCAACATGTAGTGAATACAAAGTAGAGGTAGGACACCCCTGTGTTTGTGAAAACCCCTCACGTCCCACAGGACGCACTACAGAACAATGTCTCCCATGGGCAGTAACCCTCTCTCCGCCCTGATCGCTAGGCTTTCAGAGTCCGGATGTGTTCTGCATATGCTAGCGTAACAGCTCACATAAGTGCCATAAACTTTATGAATTTACCTCTAGGCAAATGGCCGCTCTTATGTAGCCAACAACAGTGAACAATCTCGATGACGCCATTATCCATATGGCCATATGAGCTCGTGGATGTCATGTGAGCTTTGAGTGTGATTTGCAGTAGATATGCTTTTTAAACACAAGGAATATTCAAGGAAATGTTGGCGATGGTGTACGTACTTAAGTTTGTGAGAGCTGTCCCATAGTGCATTGCTCTGCACTCTGCTCCATAGATGTATCTGGATTTCACTGGGTATTCTGCCATCTGTAGTGAGATTTAAGGTCTAGGGGGTGGATATGTTCAGTCTGAAGGACAGTGCAGACAGCTTAGGAAGTGGATAAGGAAATTTACCCACCAGCCATTGCACTCGACCTTGTATTTCTATGCTTTTGTCAATGGTTGATATAAAAGGTGTGAAGTTACAGTACATAACAGTTAAGAAGACACTAAAGTATCATTAATAAACTCAATTATATTTACTTTCAAATTAAACATAGTGGCGTAGGCCATCAAATTAAACATCGGGCACTAGGCCATCTAACGGACGGAGTCCAGTGGCGTAGCGCAAGTCCGCGGCCACACACCTATCATTCACCCATTCATTCTTAAATTATTTGGTGTTTCCGAATTAATCGATTCAGTTTTTATGTGTATTTGAAGATGTTATAGGCTTTTCCAAATCAACCAGTTTTGTCAAGTGAAGTGAACTTTGGAGTGTTTTGTAAACAGTGAACATTGTGCAGGTACTTTATGATTTTGAACACAACTCCAAAACCAGAGTGTTACATTTATATTGGCTGAGCCCTACAGATGTGTAAACTACTCCTCACAAGAATCTGAATATGTTTTGCATTCAGAGGAACCTGAATGCAATAAGCATTATGAACAGATGCAGAAAATAGTTATTCATATGTAGCTATCTAGTGACCTTGCAAGCTCAATGATGCCATTATCCTTATGTCCATATGAGCTTTAAGCTTGAGCATTCGGTGTACATGTGAGGAATATTCCACATTTTAAGACATAATGTATGTTTCATTGGTCTTCACATCTAGATTGCTACTGTGTATCTCACAGTTACATCTTTTAAAAAGAGACCACTGTATCCAGAGCATGATGTTTATATAAGCGAGCCCTACAGTCTTATGGGACAGTCTGTAGCCCGATGCAAGCTCGACACCTCTTTTATTGAGTTTTTCACGGCTAACTTCAAACCCTGTAGAGATGTCATAGCAGACTCGAGACGCCATTAGCTGGAAGTACATTGACTGTGATTGTCTTTTTCTCTCCACCTCACTCCCTCACGCTCTTTCTCACTCATGTCATTCCCTCACTCTTTCCTTCTCAAAAAAACTTTCATTATTAATTTTTACCCTCATATCTCAAAAAGTGCTTTTCAGTCATAATCCACCAGACTCTTTGGTTATTGCATTTATTTAATGAAAGAATCCAGGCGCCCTGGAAGACACAGTTACCGAGTGTGTGCTCATGTGGGTATGTGTGTGTGGTGTGTGTGTGTGTGTGTTTATATAAGAGAGAGAGACAGAAAGAGACAGGAATAAGGAGGATAGTGATTTTTTTTTCTCCGTCCACGGTGGAGGCCGAAGTTATTAAGTGTAGCAATGGAGTGGAACTTGAGGCTGTGTTCCTTTGGCTCTGGGCTTCTTATTAAAGCAGCAGAGATTGAGGCGATTTCACACAGATCTTTCTCTCTCGTTTTCTTTTTTTCTCCCCAAATTTCCTCCCTCGCCAAATCCCGAATCGCAGACCAATCAGAGAACTTCGCTTCCTGCGAGTGAAAGAAAATATATCCTCTGTGCTCCGGCACGATCCAAGGGTCTTTGAGTTTGACTACAAAATCCTTCACCTGAAGTGACCTTATTGAATACTAGAACAAACAACGCAGTCAATGGCTGGCAACATTTAGTCTGCTAGCGTGCGCTAATGGTGCTGTTTTTGGGAGCGATCTCTGAGAATCTCATTTCATCTTATTCTTGGCCCCACATCACGAGAGCATCGGCGGTCCGCTGAGAACAGACATCTTCAACTCGGTCTGTATACGTGCCAGTAAGTTGTATGATAGCAATCTGTCCACGTGAAGCGATCTCCGCTGTTCTTCCTGAGTCCTTGCTCGTTCGCTCACTTACTCCCTCCCTTTTGGGGTGCCAGCCACCCCCCCCAACCATCTCTCGACTAATGAGTCCCTCTGGACAGGCATAAAAAGGCTCTCTCATCAGCCATCTTGGAGATGATTGAGGCTTCAAAGAGCCTCCCAAGACATTAGCATAACAAGGCTACCTGCAGATGCTGGCAGTGCCAGAGACCCCGAGATAGCGACAGCTCTCCTCTTTTACCTAGACAGCATGAATCATTTAACGTCCCGGGCCAGCAGAGTCTCGGCTTGTGGCCAGGTGTTGCGCTCGCCGCTCGAGTGGCCCTTTCTTTCTCTGAAAGCCCCTTGCGCTGTTGGCGAGTTAGCGGCGATTTACAAACTTTACCTGAGATTAAAGCAAAATAACTTTTTCTTTTCAATTACAGAACTGTAATTCTTATACTTTTAAGTGCATTTGTGTACGTTTGAGCTTAGAAATGAAGAACAAAGAGATTTTTTTTTTTCAAATATTGATGTTTTTCCAAAACTTTATTTTATAATAATGATTGATGTTGAAGGGGCCTTTTGTCCTCCACTTTTTAGATTGTATTTTATGTAATAAATAAAGTATGAATTTAAAAAAACACTATGTTCATCTAATGCGCTAGTAATGTACTTCAGCATTTAGCATTAGTATGATTGTTTCTCATAACTTTTTTGGAATAACTTGCAACAGAAATCTGGCAGACTGTTCTACCAATGTTAAAGCAAAAGTATTGGCCAATTATGGGAAATTTAGGTTTATGGCAGCTACACTCTTCAAAATAAAGTTTCTTGATTGGCATTTATAAAGAACCATTAACATCTAAGGAACCTTTCCATTACATAAAAGGTTCTTTATAGTGGAAGCAGGTTCTAAAATGTTCCAAAAACTGTTCACAGAAAGGTTCTTCTACGGCATTGCTGCAAAAAAAAAAACCTTTTGGAACCTTTATTTTTAAGAGTGTTGCCATGATCTGCAGTACTAACTAGCATACAATATATGCTTGTCAGTAAAATATCTAGAACAAAGTGATAACACAGAGATGCCCCTCGGCCTGTTCTTTACATCACATTGCATCCGACACTAACACATCCTCAAGTGTATGTTCCTGTTTAGCTTAGACACGCACCTTCACTTTAAGAGCCTTTGCTTCCTGCTGTATTACATTTACAGATAAAATCAGCCGCTCATTTACTAAGCCTCTAAAGGTGTGGGGCTCAAGGGATTTGGCGCTCTGTTACTCTGTCAATCACTGGGAAATTGACTTGAGTCAAACTTTGTGTAATTATAATCCTTTAAGGCTGATATGAGACCAGTTGCATTTAATGTTGTGCAGGCATATGTTCCAGTCACTGTATGCAGTTGCCGTTTAATTGGGATATATTGTACTACTAGGGCTGGGTAAAAAATATCGCGCACGTGAACTGATCATCTCCTCCACATTAATACCAGTTTCAGGACAAAATAATCATGACTAAACATTCTAAGGTAAGTTAAAAGAAAGAGTACAACTTTACAATCTGTATCCTGTCTCATGTAAACGTTTAATCAGTGTTTCAGCCGCGCAAAGACAATATATAAGTCAATATAACGGCTTGTAAACAATGTCACGTAACGTCACATTTACCTCAGAAAAACATATCCCCCCCCCCGGGACCAAACCATAGACAGCCAGAAAAATAAACTGTAGAGGAGGGTATTTTGCTAAAAATATGCACCAAATAACATTCATTATAATTTTTACTGTTCTAATGTTTAATTTCTTTGAATAAATCAATTTTTTTATGGCAGCCACCATTTAAATTTGTATATTTAAAAAAATAAACGAATTGAAGTAGAAATATTATTATGTAATTGTAACTTTATTATTTTAAAAACGTCATTGTGTAATTTTTACAGTTGTATGCTATAGCTTACAAATCAGTCAATTTTAACCTTCAATGTTATAGTAATGTAGTACCAACTGACTCTCATGTATATTTTACAGCATAAGTTGAGAGATATTTTTTTCCTTGAGAAAATTTGTCAATTAAGTACTGTCAAAAATAATCGAATTAATTTTTGGGGGAAAAATCGAATGGTATCGAATTGAATCGAAAGCTTGTGAATGAGAATCAAATCGAGAAATTTGTGTCAAAACCCAGCCCTATGTACTACCGTAAAAACAAAATAAGTATGGCACCAAGCAGCCAAGACTATACTTGAAATAGTGTTTTTACAGTGTAGCTTTCTCTGAATGTGAAAACTGTTCTCATAATTGCTCAGTTTCTGTCGGTTCTGTGATCTGAATAGCTCTTCAGAGGCTGCTGACCTTTCTTTCGAAGTGCCAAAGGCAATTCAGTCACTGTTACACTATCTATAACTTGAACGGAGTTTGCAAAGGCTTTACGTTATTTGCGAAGCACGCTTGGAACAGGGCGTCCGGCCAGATGCTTCTCTCATGTTGTTTCAGTCACGGAGCGGATAAGAAGGGTCCGCAGAGAGCGCGGTTCCCCAGCAGACGCCCTCCTCGCCCAGGTCCGGGCCAGGCCGCCTCTACCACTCCTCCCACCAGCTGATGTGGTGTGGAAAAGTCCTGTCGCCTCACGGCCCAGTCTGCATTCCTGCCCAATTACATCCAGCCCCAGCTGACTTCCATTAGACTTGATCACAGCCCCGAGACAAGGAGGAGGGGGGTGTTTGGAGGCCGTGAGTATGTGTAGTAGAAGTTGTGAGTCAGAGTAGTGGTGACAGGTTCACTAGCTGTATGAGCTCACAACAACCATAACAAAACCTTTAAAGACACCGTTTCGCTTTTTGGCAGCTTTTTGGGATGCTGTAATAGGAAACAATATCATATTATGAGCTTGTGATGTCGTGTGTAGTAATTTCATAGCCACATGAGACAGTATGAGATCAGAGTGGAACCCGACAACACACATGGGAGAAGTGAGGGTGAAATACAAAATAAACCATAAGCAGTTCATCATCAATAAGAACATTTGTATTTAAAGCTGCAGTCCGTAACTTTTTTGATTTCAAAATGTACTAAATTTATATAATAAGCGAGTACACCATGAATCCATTTTCCAAACAGTGTTTGTGGCTTGTCCTGAATCACTACGGTACACCTACAGTATCTATCTATCTATCTATCTATCTATCTATCTATCTATCTATCTATCTCTCTATCTCTCTATCTATCTATCTATCTATCTATCTATCTATCTATCTATCAATCATCTATCTATCAATCATCTATCTATCAATCATCTATCTATCAATCATCTATCTATCATCTATCTATCTATCATCTATCTCTCTATCTCTCTATCTATCTATCTATCTATCTATCTATCTATCTATCTATCTATCTATCTATCTAGCTAGCTATCCATCCATCCATCCATCCATCTGTCATGCATAATATGCATTTGTATTACATTATTTTAGTTATTTAGTTTACATTGATTTTTTATTGGATATGAATCAGATATCAATGACATAGTTGCAGTATCATAAAGGGATAGTTCACCCAAAAAAAAATCTGTCATTAATTACTCACCATCATGTCGTTCCAAACTTAAAGCCTTCGTTCATCTTCGGAAATATTTTTGATTAAATCCGAGAGCTTTCTGACCCTGCATAATCGGCAATGCAACTGAAACGTTCAAGGCCCAGAAATGTAGTAAGAACATTGATAAAATAGTCCATGTGACATCAATGGATCAACCTTAATTTTACAAAAATAACGAAAAAAAACCTGCCAAAATAACGACTTTATTAAAAAATGTATTCTCTTCCGCATCAGACTTTGAACATGTTCACGACAGTACCGCTATTCTATTGTCTATTGTTTATTCAGAGATAATTCTACTTTCTACAGGATAGGATCTACCTATATCCTAATTCTATTTAGGGATATGCCGGTATCAAATTTTCATGTTGCGATTAATTGCTAATGCTTTTATCACGGTATACAGTATTATCACGATATTTACATTTTGTTTAAAAAAGTGTTGTCATAATACAGTATAACAGGTTTAATAACTTTTTTCTTATAACAAAAATAACTGAACATTTAAATACAATAAAGCAATACAGAAAAATATATAAAGTTAAAAGTTTTACCCAGATTAAAGTGCAAAAGAACTATAAAGACCAATAGGTATCACTTTACAATAAGACCTCATTAGTTAACCTTAGTTAATGCATTAGCATTCACAATGAGCAATAGCTACATTTGCTACAGAAGTTATTAAACTTTGTTAAAAAAATAAAAGTCTTTGTTCATGTTAGCTCATTAAATAACACAGTTGCAACTTTCGATTTTAACAACGTGTTATTAAATATTGGAATACCTAAGATTAATGAATGTTCAGAAGAATTTTTCATTGGCAGTTTATGTTAACTAATGAATTAACTAATATTAACTAATGAAGCCCTAATGTAAAGTGTGACCAAACAATAAAAAATCAAAACACTTTCAAACAATATCTAGGGCATGTTGTAGTCCAGATTAAAATGTTTAAAAAAAAAGTTTGAAAATAAATAGCCTATTAAGTCTAAATATTTAAGTATTTGGCGCTTTGATGAACATCATAGCAAATACACAAAGCTGAATGGCTGTTTAATAATTTAAATATGTTTCAGAAACAGAAAGTAGTGCAGCTGCTTTGTTTACAGGGTTTCCGGGGTAACGGCTGCATTTCTGCAGTTTAGCACCATCTGCTGTCAGAGAGTGAAAGTGCCTCTTTATCCAGAGCGTCTCTCAGGCGTTCCGCCATGCGCTTCTCATCCGTGCTTGTTTACATCAGAGTGCGCACGCGTCTTTCATGCAGCATACAGTGGTGTTGTGCATTTTGACCAGTTGATGGGAAAAGTATTCTTAAAATGCATTCAAAATTCTGAATAATTTGTCATATAAAATTATTCACGGTATTTAGAAGTGCCCATGATAACAATATCGTGCATATTCATTACTGTGATATATGGCATTACCGAATACCGGCACATGTCTGCTTTCTGCATTTTTAGATTATCATTAAGACATTATTTAGTATGTTTATTAAGCTGCTTTCCTCGTGGGGGGCGTTAGCTGCTGTAGGTGATTTTCAGGTTTTACTATCCTTGTGGGGACATTTGGCTCACACACACACACACAATCCCATATGGTTTAGCCATAGTGGCTCTGCAGACTTTCACAGTAAGAAACTGAGAAAATAGAAAAAATCTCAATAGCACAATTCCAAAAAAATAATCCTTTCTGTAAGAAAAACCTATGATTCGCTTTAGGAAATCATTTCATTTAGTTCTCCTGAACAAGCATTGCTTTTTTTGCCGGTGTCCCAGTAATACATCAAATAAACGGCCTCCCAGGGTCTCGTTTTTTAAATGTTCCCACATCTGTTCGCCAAGATGCCGCTGCTAAAGCCGCTTTCTGATGCAGTCCCTCACCCAGAGCTGTCAGAATGATTTCTGCCTGTTCTTGCTCTCCCCTCTATCTCTCCTACTCTCTTTTTTTATTTATCCTGGAACATTTAGGGCATATTTTTAATGCTGAGCCTTATCCATGACTGCGGTTCAGTATAGGGTCAAACATAGTCATATGCGCGTAACGTAGAACCACTTCTTGCTGGTAGCTCTCATTTTCTGTCAAGGGTTTCAGACTTGAACTCTGTTCCAAAACCTAGTGAGCCTATACTGCCTACACAAGCAGTTGCCTTCTATAGCAGCATCCTAACTGAAACTAAATTACATGATTAATTATGAAGGCACGAATAAGAATTTTTAAAATACTAATAATGTAATAGGATGGCAAATAGATTATAGCCTTTAGTTTTTAATTAATTAATTAATTTCCAATTTTTATTAAAATATTTATTTTATTATAATCATTAGTTTTAAAAAATGTTGTGCGTTAGAAAAAATATTACGCTAGGACTATATGATATATTAAATATGATGCAATTTATTTAATCTTGTTAAAAATTACTTAAATATTTAAGGGATAGTCATGAAAAATTGAAAATGCTGTCATCGTTCACGCCCCTCATGTGTTGCCAAACCTGTATGAATTTCTTTTTTCGGGTCAATATAAAGAAGATATTTTGAAGAATGTTTGTAACCAGACAGTTGCTGGTTGCCAATGACTTCCATTGTATTTTTTGTACATGATGTAAATGTTTGTTTTTTTTGACATTTTAACTTTTTCCACTGGTACTAGACATTAAATTTGAGTAAAATGGGCATATATATATATCTATCATAATATAAAAAATTAATGACAATAAATGCAATTAATTTAATACTGAAATCTATATATATATATATAAAATTTACTCAAAATATTTGTTGCTCATTGAAGTGCATTCTGAGATTGCGTTCTCTGCAAAAGATACCTGAGATGCTGAATTCGGTGAAAGCAAGCTAAGAAAAAGTTGCTTATGTTTTGAAATGCCCTTCATGTCAGGATCGCTCCTGTGATGCCTTAAAACGCTGCTTACAGAGGCAGCTCACTATTTTTTTTTGTTTTTTTGAACAGAGCATTTAAATTTGCCATCCAGTCAGGCTCTAAACCATATAGTTACAAAGACACCAAATATCTGACGTTGTATCTTGCTGGTTTGACTGTTCTTTCTCTTTGTTTTGTTTTGTTTTGTTTTTTCGAGATTGAGTTCTTTGAGATTGATTCAAGCTTTGCTGGCAGCCTGTGTTTGGTGCTACCCATAATTCACTGCTCTACCTCATGACAGACAGCACTGCTCTGGATCGGCTGCTATGGCTCTGTGATGGATTACTCCAGACTAAATGCATCGCTAAAGACGCACACACACAACCCTTTTGAATTGTTAACCAATTTTTGTGAAGCAGGTTAAACACACAAACATGCACGGAGCACAACTCACCTAATCTTTTATAAACATTATAAACCAAATTACATGCACAAATTCATCACACAAATACACAGTGAGTCACACAAACAACAAATGTGGCCCCTCTGGTTGGGCCTTTTTAACAAGGTAATGCATCATAAATTCATTTGGCTCCCAGTAAACATTGTTGAAAAATGAGAGTGATGGATGGGTGCCATGGGGAGGAGAGCCACGCGCTCCTGAGCCCAAGTGTGTGTGTGAAAGACAGACTGCTGCTCTGTTCCTAAACCTAGGAAGCTTTTTAGGGCATTGTAGGCGCATTCCTGACGCAAAGTTTGTTCTGGTAGGTAGGGAACTTAATTATGCTGCCTTATAAGATATCTTCACTGTGTCTGAAACAACGTACTGTTCTAGCCTATCTAGTGTGTGAACAGTTTTATTTTTACAAATTTTTTGCATTTGTTTTCCAGTTAAATTGTTTTAAATTTATTTGTAGCATTTATATAGTATTTAATCATTTTAAATTAGCTTTAGTTTTAATTTTGTAGTCTTATTTTTTTATTTTAATGGTTAAATAATAGTATTTATTTAATTTGAGTACATGTGTTTTTAATTTTGTTTTGTGCTTTTGTCTTTTTTTTTTTAAAGTAATTACAATTTAGGTTGAATTTATATTCAGTTTTAGTGTTTATTTCCAGTTAGTATTTTTAATAAACTTACTTCAGGTAGTTGGTAAGGAAACATTTCTATTTTTTTAGCTTAAGGTTTTCATATAATAGTTTTATTTTTTTATAATAACTGCTTGGCGCTAGCTTTAGCACATTTAGCCCCTTCAAAATGGCATCAAAAAGTGCAGAATTGTGCAAAATGTAACATGCCTTTTTTGTTTTCGCCACAGTAAGTCAGTATGTGATGAAATCAATCCCAGAATGCATTGCAATGAGCCCAGGAAAAATATCCAATATGGCAGACAAAGTAAATGTATTAGGTTTACTCATTTAATACAGAAATGTATCATAAAAAATGCTATAAAATATACAAACCCGATTCCAAAAAAGTTGGGACACTGTACAACTTGTGAATAAAAACAGAATGCAATGATGTGGAAGATTCAAATTTCAATATTTTATTCAGAATACAACATAGATGACATATCAAATGTTTAAACTGAGAAAATGTATCATTTTAAGGGAAAAATAAGTTGATTTTAAATTTCATGGCATCAACACATCTCAAAGTTGGTACAAGGCCATGTTTACCACTGTGTGGCACGGTCTGCAAACGTCTGGGGACTGAGGAGACAAGTTGCTCAAGTTTAGGAATAGGAATGTTGTCCCATTCTTGTCTAATACAGGCTTCTAGTTGCTCAACTGTCTTAGATCTTTGTCGCATCTTCCTCTTTATGATGCGCCAAATGTTTTCTATGGGTGAAAGATCTGGACTGCAGGCTGACCATTTCAGTACCCGGATCCTCCTCCTACGCACCTATGATGTTGTAATTGATGCAGTATGTAGTCTGGCATTGTCATGTTGAAAAATGCAAGGTCTTCCCTGAAAGAGACGACGTCTGGATGGGAGCATATGTTGTTCTAGAACTTGGATATACCTTTCAGCATTGATGGTGCCTTTCCAGATGTGTAAGCTGCCCATGCCACACGCACTCATGCAACCCCATACCATCAAAGATGCAGGCTTCTGAACTGAGCGCTGGTAACAACTTGGGTTGTCCTTGTCCTCTTTAGTCCGGATGACATGGCGTCCCAGTTTTCCAAAAAGAACTTCAAATTTTGATTCGTCTGACCACAGAACAGTTTTCCACTTTGCCACAGTCCATTTTAAATGAGCCTTGGCCCAGAGAAAACGACTGTGCTTCTGGATCATGTTTAGATATGGCTTATTTTTGACCTATAGAGTTTTAGCCGGCAACAGCGAATGGCACGGTGGACTGTGTTCACCGACAATGTTTTCTGGACGTATTCCTGAGCCCATGTTGTGATTTACATTACAGTAGCATTCCTGTATGTGAAGCAGTGCCGTCTAAGGGCCCGAAGATCACGGGCATCCAGTATGGTTTTCCGGCCTTGACCCTTAATCACAGAGATTGTTCCAGATTCTCTGAATCTTTGGATGATATTATGCACTGTAGATGATGATAATTTCAAACTCTTTGCAATTTTTCTCTGAGAAACTCCTTTCTGATATTGCTCCACTATTTTTCGCCGCAGCATTGGGGGAATTGGTGATCCTCTGCCCATCTTGACTTATGAGAGACACTGCCACTCTGAGAGGCAATTTTTATACCCAATCATGTTGCCAATAGACCTAATAAGTTGCAAATTGGTCCTAAAGCTATTCCTTATATGTACATTTAACTTTTCCGGCCTCTTATTACTACCTGTCCCAACTTTTTTGGAATGTGTAGCTCTCATGAAATCCAAAATGAGCCAATATTTGGCATGACATTTCAAAATGTCTCACTTTCAACATTTGATATGTTATCTATATTCTATTGTGAATCAAATATAAGTTTATGAGATTTGTAAATTATTCCATTCCTTTTTTTTACTCACAATTTGTACAGAGTCCCAACTGTTTTGGAATTGGGTTTGTAAAAAAAATACCATTTTACCCTGACTAGTTTATAGAGTATGTATAAAACTGACAAAGTTTTGATGAATAAAATTATGCTTTTCAGATTATTGCATCATACGTCTTACTGCATTGAGTTTTCTGTGCACTCAGCTTATGAAGTGCTATTTTCTAACAGATGTTGCCTGTTTAGAGTGTTCCAAATCACTTATAAGGCTTCTGTTTCATTTAGAATGCTGCCTTAGAAGGCAGTTGTCTATATAGGCAGTAGACAGCTCACTAGGGCTTGAAACGGAGCTTGTGAAGTACTATATATATATGATTGTGGATGATTGTACAGACATTGAGTCATACACATGTTTTCAGGTCATGGGCTGCTAATCTTTATGGTGGTCATTTAGCTGTGGAGAGACCTTTGAGAGTGAGGGAATAAAAGAAAAACCCTGCCTGAAAAACAGCAGGAGAGGGAGAATAACCAGGCTGGAAAGTGTGATATCCCACCGCAGCGACCTCGATGCTAGAGGAGACTTGCGTTTTCCATTTTGGGATTCAGCTGCGTTTGCACTGAAGACACTGACAATCTCAGCACCTTCAGGAACAATAAGACCTCACCTGACGCACACACATACTTTTTTTCTTCCGTATCTGTGCATGTTGAAGGATGTGGCCACTTAAAATCGTCTCTTGTCTCTTTTTTCTGGTAAAAACAAATTTATCGCTGCCCGTTTTTTCTCCATTCTCTTAAAATGAGAAGCAGCAGCCCTGATGCGGTGATTAACTCTAAATTGCAACAGCTGTTGATGGCAACTCCAATTAAGACTGCAGACATCAATTTAGTGGCAATCTATAGCATTAGTGAGGTTTCATCTTTTACCAGCCCTGTTAGCCACCCAATGGTGACAGAAGCCTGTCACTCAGGCCTGCAAATTACTCTGATTGGTCAGAGAATAGAGAGTAGGTTGCTTTACGGTGGCCGTCGTTTGACACGCTGGCTTTTCTGTGGTGTATGTGGAGTAGTGCAGCTTAGTAGTGAAAGATGTGTGAACGCTATTGCATCCTTGAGCAAGGCATTTAACCTCAAGATGCTCCAAGGTCACTGTTGTTTGCAACATCATGCTGTTGTGTTTAAGGGTAAAGACAAAGAGTGTTTAAAGAGGTGGGAAATCATTTGTGGAGAGAGAAGCAGAAAGCCTTTTTTAATGTCGCAATATTGCCAAATATTTAAAGCTCAAAAATCTAACTAACCCCCTGGTTTCACAGACAAGGCTTAAGTCTGTTCTTAAAATATAGAAGTGCCTTCGTTTTGTCTCAAGATGCACAGCAGTAATGTTTTTTAATAAATGTCCTAATTGAACTATGGCCTAATCCTGGCTTAGTCTGTGAAACCAGGTCTAAAAATAAAAAAAGAAATAGATATATGTAGATTTACTTACACAGTAGAAGTCAAACGAAAGGTGATGAAATGTGGCTTGCAAAATGATGACATTTTAAATAAATGCAACGATAGTTCAACGAAAGATTCAGGAAGTGGAACTTCATTCAGGAATTAGACTACACTGGTGTGTACTATAAGTATTTGATTCACCGTAATGAGTCAAATCACACAGAGGAGTGATTGTTATGAATATATATTGTATATTAGATTTTTTATATTTATTTATATTAGAATATTTTAGAATTTTTTTCAAATTTTAGAAAAATGGTTAAACCTTTCTGAATAAGACTTCTCAGTTTCTCATCATGTTTAGGCATTATAATGATGGAATATACACACACAAAATACAAACTATATAATATGATGTAAAAATTATGCGTGCTTATTATTATTATTATTATTTATATATATATATATATAATTATTATGGTTTAAAATGCTATATTATTATTTGTATAATATATACAAATGTATATATATCGAATAATGTTATTTATTTTTTTTATGAAAATTAATAATTTATACTTATTTATTATTTATTATTATTATATTATTATTATTATTATAAATGTATTCAATTGTGTCATTATTTACGTATTCATTTGAATATAAAACCTGTTCTGAATAAGACCCAGTTCTCAGTTTCCAGCATTTTCTTCTGGCTATGTTTAGGCATCATGTAAAGACATCATTTCAAGAGAGGGAATAAGAGGAAAATTACCTGACTGTTTTAGTGACAAACGACTATATGGGGAGGTATATGGTCTATGGTATGTATATGGTCCCACGGTGTTAATCGAAAGATGGTATCGATTTTATCATTCGTTTTTAAACAACCGTCATTGTAACATCCTAATGGTTCTTCTAGGCCTTCTATTCTTTCCCAACCCTCCCTTTGGCCTTCGCTGGCAGAGCTCCAACTAGAGCACTCTGTCCCTATGGGCTAATCAGCTGAGCACAGGCCCGTTGGCTGGGCTGTTAGTTCTGGTTGTAATGCAGGCGGTGGGAATGTGTGTGAGCTTCCCAGCCCTGTTTAATCTCTCCTCTCTCTGGAATGCTGATACTCTGAAGTGCTGCTTCAGCAACACGGACCATTCCGAGCATAGAAATAGTGAGTGTAGAGCATCGACAGCACGGGCAAACCTTGGACACCTGTCTCAGACGTACCATAGACAGTCCATGTAGATGCATTAGTTTGCATGAAAGGTTCCGCCCTTGACTTTGCTCCTCGCAGATAAAGTTCGTAACGAGACTCCTGAGCTCCACACAGTTTAGATATTATTAAATATTTATGTTACGTTCATTAAGCATTTAAAAACTATTTATAGAGCCATCAGCGAGAGTGGCATGTTCCTCCGTCAGTAGCTGTGAGAATGTAGCGTGATCTTTTTTCGCTGAGCTCCTGTTAGAGAGAATTAAACAGAGCATGCTCACTGCTTCGTGAAGTTTTGAGCAGGGCCAGAGCTGTCCGAAAGGAGACACAGAGGTCTAGGTGAGATGTGGATTGATATGACATTCACAGATGCTTGCTGAAATCCCCATCGCTCAGTTCTAGAAAAGGCGGCAGCAAGGACAGAATGAACTCTGGCTGTTTGTTGGACTGTGTCATACGGAAATCTGCTTTTTACTTAGTCCCTGTGGTGATAATAAACTTTTTTTCTTTCTTTTTTGTTTATTTTTTGGACACTGCAGGCCAGGAACAAACACTATGTAAGAGTGTCTTGTGTGTTTTGTATTGTTTTGTTGTTTTGTTCTTTTATAATTTGTTCTTTTATTTTTTATATTTTTTCCTATTTTATATTCTATATTATTGGTATTATTCTGTATTTATACATATGCTATATCTGTCATATAAAAAATAGCCAATCATCATTCGAACATTTCATCTAGTCTTGTAACAATTATTATGATTTATAATCATTTTAATAATATTTTCTCTTAAATTTATTCTCTTATGCTCTTAAAAAAGGCTATTAACTTATTGTTAATTTCTTAGAGTAAGTATATGTTACTATATATCAATATATATAAAAAAATGTAATTATATATATATGTAAAAATGAGCTAATATTTTTTATTTGACTACGCAACTTGATTCTTTTCTGGACTTAGAGATACCCTTTTCGATTGATAAAACTTAATTTGGTATCGACTAGGTAGAATTAATAGTAAATCTTGGTGTTTATTGTCATGTTAGCGCCTTTTAATGATTGCTTTTACAATGGCCTCTTATATTTAAAATGAATTCTGAACATAGCTCTGAAGTTCATTGTGACGTATATGCTAGGCTTAAACTGATAATCGTGACATAAAGATCGGATATTTTCATTTTTCTATACATACATTTTATTTTGATGTAATGAGTATAATTTTTTTTTTATTATATTATTATTTTATGTATTTATTTTTTTAAGCTCTACAGGGTTGGTGTGGGTTCTAGATTTGCACAGTTGCTTTTTGTTTTATATTACTATTCCCAGAAGTAAATTCAATAAAGAGTTGTTAACAAAAAAAAATAGATAATTTTCACTAGGTAGTTTAATATTATGTAACTATACCAGTCCGTGCCCATTTGTTTAGGAAGCTGTGGACATCCGATTGTGCTGCACTGATGAGTTACTCATAACTGAATAAGTAACTTGAATGAATAGACACATTTTTATGGTAAATCTTTCCCTGCATTTAATTTGTTTTTGCCCATCATCCACAACCAGTAAATGGTCTCATTTTGGATTTCAAAGGCAGGGTGGGGGGTGGGGGGGGGGGTACTCTGAAGAGTATTTCTACCATTTGATCAATTCAGTCTGCATCTTCTCCATGGTACCTAGTCCCAAACCAAGCCTCCCTTTATTAACGTAAGGTGAAGGGCCACAATTGAGAGATTCCGAGAGAGAAAAAAGAGCGCTGGAGACATTGTGTCCTCGGGTTATGATGAAGCCCCACATACATATGTTCATCTAACGTTTCAAAACAGAACCCGAGGAACAAAAACACGGCCTTGTCCGAAAGTGATCTCATAACTGAATAACAATTTGGAAAGCATACTGGCTTACTTAAGGGATATATGAACAAACACTAACCGAAGCCTTCTCTGTGTTTCAGTATTGCGAATCCTTTCACGGGTGAGCTGAATGGGGAGAGTGTGAGGGCCGGTGTGTTCATGTCATATTGAGTGATAAAATCATTAATACGAATCTCATGCCACGTCCGCCTTAGGTAAAATCAGACCTCTTTTGATATGGATGTTTCCAAAGTATTTCCGAAATTCACAACGTAATCCCTGCCTGTCACTCTTTCCCAGCTCTCAGTTATTGAAACAAGAGTACAAATTTTCAGTGAGAGCCCTTAATTTTCACTGATGATCTTTATTCTGTTGTTTAGTTTGTCCTGAGGCTACCCTTATGTTTGGCTGTCTGTCTAGTGTCAAACTACAATAGGTGTTTCAGGACTGCAGAATGGGGGTGGAGTCTCCAATTGGAATGTTATAACTCCACTTGCCTCTGGTGAGTCGGTTTAGCCCCTTCAAAGGTGGCTGCCACTTAAAGGTATTTCGAGTATGAAACTTGTTTTAGAATGACTTAGGAAACCTTAATTAATTCAACGTTTGAATAGGATGTGAGGTAAATTTAACCATGTATGGTGTTATCTGTCATTTTATTGCCAATGAAATGAATTCAATAATTTCTTACAGGAGAAAAAATTATAGTCGGTTCTGAAGTTTGTGCTATTGCAAGGGACATCTTTAAATTATTATAGGCCATTGTATTATTATCGGTTCTGGTTTTCTTGCAAAAGATAAGTTTTGAAAGTCTATTTACATCCCACATATGTAGTCAACCTTATTTCGAGATTTGTATACAAATTATTAAAACAATATACAAAAATACAAACTTCTTCCACTGCATGTAAAATGGCTTAACTTTTATTAGTATCTTGTTCGTTTCTGAGTCAAGAATCTCAAAAAATTTTAAAATCAAGAACTTATCTTACTAGCAACGAGAATCGATTTAAGATATTTAGTTTTCCAGGGGGGGAACAAACTACGTTAATTAAAGGGCATTTGCTTAACACAGAGTAGAAATTCATCTGCCATGGGTAAGTAAAAGATTCCTTAAAACAAGATGATTGTACTTAATGGAGACCTCATTTTTACTTGTTTTAAGCAAAATGCACATTTTTATTTTTTTCCCCGAACTCATGGAAAGATAATCTGCTCCATTCCTTGATTGTAGAACAACACAACATGAAACTTTTTTTTTCTTTACAGTCGTACACTTTTCCTTTTGTCATTTTGAACTGGGCTTCAAAGAGACAGAGCAGTATGGGGTCCTTGTACTTCTAGTCGTGGTGCCAAACGTTGCTTTTAAGTGCTGCTCACTTTTGTCGCTTTGTTGTCCACTACACACACACACACACACATCTAAACCCCTTCAAAAAGCGGCACACAGTGTCTGTATTGTGTGCGCTATCCTCTCAGACCCCCATTAGCCAGCCTCACAGTGTCTCTAGAAGAGGCCATCAACACAACAATGGATTCCACCAGTGCGTGAGTGAGAGACAGGTAGAGATGTACCCAGCTAAGGCCCTCCAGCTTTAACAACTCACTTTTTCAGTCTCCTTTCCATTCTGGGTTTCTCATGTCGCCAATCGCAAAAGCAGCATGGAAGAACAGACCAAAACACCCCAGGACGGTTAGAATCTCAGAAAGTTTTGTCTGAGACTCTTTGTAAACAAGGTATCCTCACCTTTACCTGAGTTTTGCGCACTCCTGGTCAATTTCTATATCGCTCAGAAGGCCACATCCCGTCTAAATGGTTATTTTTTGCATCTCCTTCTGCTCCTCAGGTTTACAATTTATCGAAATCAACCCCTTCATCAAAAATGGTTTAAACCCGGCATCAATCTCATCTTTGAGAATCTACAAACGTACAGTCGGTCAGATTTATGGTGCGATCAGGTGCTACTTGGGTTTGGCGGCTATCTTGACAAAATAAGCAGGTTTTACCTGTCCTTGCTGATGCTTACGTTTAAGCATTAAACCATCAGAAATAAGATTGTCCGCCTTGTGACAATAAAAACATTCCCGGGTCTCTTTATTCTGCGTTGAATTAGTTTTAGTACGGAAACAATTCAAGTTCTGTGAGAATGAAGGTGGGATCCACGTTGTTTTGGCTCTTGGCTAAACCCAACACCTTTTGTGGGTTAACCATACTGTCTGCAAGATGGCTTGTGACCGAGCGGACCATTGGGTTCGGGTAGTGTATCGAACTCTTTTCCGCCAGGATAATTTTTTCTGTCCCCTAGAGTAGCTTTCACGAATCAAATTTGCAATTGAGCAGCCCACTTTATTTCCACATCTCCCTTTTCAGGGCCCATTCCAAAAGTTGCTGGTTCTTTTTATGGTTCCGACAACCCCTTGGACTTTTCTCTAGTTGCCTGCGTTTAGGCCCATCCACCGTTGCTTCGCGGCTCGACCGCCTTTGGTCCTGTTGACAGCTTTTCATGATGGAACGCCGGTCTTGTCCTCTTTAGAGGTGCTATGATTTCCGTCACGGCCTGATTATATCTCGCAGCGAACGTATGTTGATTTTTTCTGCTCCCATCTTATTTTCTAGTCTATCTAGAGAACACGTTCATAACAACACACCTTCACCGATTACTGAATTTTCTTTTTTTCTTTCTTTTTTTCTTTTTCCTGACATTTTCTTGGTTGTGTTTTTTTACAGACTGCATTGCATTATAACTAAATGCTACATTGACCTGCTGTTTTCTTGCAAGAATTCAGCAGGGAGACCATAAATTGTATACTAAGAATAACGGTTTCAATGGTTTTTTCCCTGCCCCCACCATTGCACCAAAACAGAAGCCTAGCGACGCACACTCAATGAAGTCTAACATCGGATTTGCAAACTACTCAACTAAATCAAAACTAGAGCACCTATCGAAAAAAGAAACTCGACGAAAACGGCAACACGGTAAAGACAACAGCACCACGGCGGCTCAGGCTTGAAAAGAGGGAACCTTGAAACAACAACGCACTCTTCGGCCATGCAGCAACATACCGGAGCTTTTGTTCAGGGGGCACTATAAAACATATTTAGTTTTTTATTTTACTGATTTTTACAACACTCTCCTGGTTCCTGCTGGCGCGGGCACTGTGTGGACGCGTGAGGTTGGAGGTTTCCGGGTCAAGGCGTGGTAAGAGATCCCAGCAGAGGCTGTGTGTGTATGTACAAGTGTGCCAGCCAGGCAATTAGCCGTTCAGCCATGATTGGGTGAGCAGAGCTGAATGGTGCCGCACAGAGGAGAGGAGCCACTCCAGAGAGCACAGACTAAATCAAGACTCCCAGCAGCCCGGAACAAACACTATATTACACCTCTGCCGCTCTTTATTTCCCCTCTTACGCTCTCTCTTACCCTCTCCTCTCATTCTCTAAATTAACATATAAGAATGTTTCTTCAATTACAGGAACTTTAATGTCCCAGAGGTTAAAACTAATAGATTTCAACTTATTTTTTGTATATGAAGATCACATTCGAACTGGAAATTTTTTGCCATGCCTTCATCATTTAACTCCTTTTTAAATTAGATTTATGTATTTATTTATGTATAGATTTATGTAATTTATTCAGTTTTAATTGGTTTACCCGTGAACCTAGACACAGACTTTTTAATCATAATAGAAAAAAATCCTGTATAAAATGATGAATTGTTGATTTAAAATAATTAATAAAGAATTTTATATAGTTTAAAACATAAACATACAGAAAATAAGCTAATATATATATATATATTTTTTGTTTTTTTGTTTGTTTTTTTTTTTAATTTTTTTTACTTTTTTTTGTGGGACTCATAATTTGGCATATAGAGTTTTATCAGACGTTATGTACTTGTTCCCAAAGAGACTAGGCATGTCAGTGAAGAGCAGGTTTATATGTAATATGTGGAGGAGACAGAACAATCAAGGTAAATATCACTTGCGAACAGAATTGTGTATAATTTCCAATCAAGCTGTAATTTTGTCAAATTATGCAAAAAAGTGTGAAAATATTATTTAACTGTGTATTTATTATGCATAAAATGCTAGCTATGAGATTAGTCAATTATTTCATTTCAACTGCATAATGTTATCAAACCAAATTAAAACACATTATTTTAAATATGGTGGAAATTGCGTTTGTTGAGGCTGTGATGAATGTATATCCACTGTTGGAAATTGTTAGTAGACCAATTAAACTAGTGAAAGTATGAAAAGTGTGTTTTAATAGAGCTAATTTTCTACAAGTCCACAGGGCCAAAAATGTCTGAAGAAATGGTACTCCGAGCAGCTGAGTCCTTAGCCATCCTCATGAATCAGCTAAAAACACATCTCTTCCATCTTCATTTAACCCTCTAACTCTAGCACTTCTATTTCATTTTCATTCTACTTTATGATTTATCTTGGTTGTTATAAAAAACACTATTTTTTTTTCTATTCTATCTACTTGTTTTCTTCGTGTGTGTGTGTGTGTGTGTGTGTATGTTGTAATATCTTATATATAAGATATATATATATATATATATCACATATATATCTATAAATAATTAAATGACTTGCTAAGTGATGCCTCATGACGGTGCGTGTTTCTCTTCGCTTCTCTTTGTCACAGAAATGGAGGTCCACAGAGAAATGGAGAGTGGTGATTCAACATTTCAAAGGAAAGTCTGCAAAACCCCACCAGGAGTACCAGGAAGTGTCAACAACACAGTTTCTTACATTATGTAGTACTAACCAGGTGAAAAGCGATAAAGGTGACAATCAACCTTGACATTTGGTGTCTATTGTCACAGCTCTGTCCACAGGAAAATTCATTGTATGACGGCCTCTTAATCATCGCTGTATATTAAAGAATAGTTCAGCCAAATGACAGGTTTTGTCATCATTTACTCACCCTTATGTTGTTCCAAACCCATATGTTTTTGTGAGTAAATGATGACAGAAATCTCTTTTTTTTATGTCCTTTTAAATATTTAATATGTTGTTCTGATTTCTGATTTCTCAAAATTACACCTGTCTCACTCACCATGTCAAGCTTTAGATATATACTAAACCCCTAAGCTCAGTGCGATTTAAAGCTCTCGTGTGAGGAAGCACACATCCCCCCACTTTGAGTCGCTCTGCTTCATATGACAGGATCTGATTTATATGTTGATTAAGGTTTAATTTAAGCCTGGTGTGCCTGAGGAAAACTGTTCCCAGAGGGCAGCAGAATGTACTGCATATACTAGAGACAAACATTTATACTGAAGACAGCATTTAGAATGCATTTAACTTACATTACGTGATGTATTTCAGAGCGAAACAGAATATTAGTGAGATACGATGTTGGGCGGGACTTGATTTGATCTATTCTATACGCATTAAATTGGATTGGAAAAAGTGGGCTGTGATATTATTGGTTGGCATTACTTTTTTGGCCTTGTTCCAAAATCATTTCAAAGGGTAAATGTGTTATTAGACTTGCTGATAGATTTTTCTTTAAAGGAAAATTCAGATTATATTCGTAATAGACGGTATTTGTGGCATATTATCAAGTTCCACTTGTCTCTCCTTTTCTTAAAAAAGTAAAAATCTAAGTTATGATATACACTGCTGTTCAAATGTTTGGGATCAAGATTTTTAAGAGTCTCTTTTGTAAGCTCAAGCAAGGTGGTTGTATTTATTTCATTGTAAAAAATACAGAAAAAGCCAGTAAGATTATGAAATATCTTGAGTTGCTTAATTAGTTTCCTATTTTAATATCTTAAAAAAGATTTATTTTGCTGATGCAGCGACCTGATTTAAAGCAGCCTTCTCCAGTCTTCAGTGTCACGGATCCTCCGAAAATCATTCTAATATGCTGATTCATTATCAATGTTGGAACTGTTGTGCTACTTAATATTTTTTGGAACCTGTGATACTTTTTACTTTGATTCTTTGATGAATAAAAAATTTAAAAGTCTTTTCTAACAATATAAGTCTTTACTATCATTTTTTATCCATTTAAATACCTTGCTGAATAAAGTATTCATTTCTTTAAAAAAAAAGAAGGGGAAATCTTACTAACCCCAAACTTTTGAAAAGTAGTGTATATTTAACACAACATTTTTGTTTGGAATAAATGCTGTTCTTTTTAACATTTTATTAATCAAAGAATCCTGAAAAAGTATCACAGGCTCCAAAAAAATTAAGCCGAAAACTGTTTCCAACATTGATTATAAATCTGCATATTAGAATGATTTCTGAAGGGATCATGTGACACTGAAGACTGGAGTAAGGATTGTGGAAATTCAGCTTTGTTCACCGGAATAAATATATTTTAAAGTCTATTACTAGGAGAAATGTTATTTTAAATTGCAATAATATTTCACAAAATGACTTTTTTTTTACTGTATTTTTGATCAAATAAATGAAACCTTGATGAGCATAAGAAACTTCTTTAAAAAACATAAAAAACATCTTACTAATCCCAAACTTTTGAACGCCAGTGTAAGTGATGTAATATACAATATAACAATATAAGTATAGCCACAAGATTGATGATTTTGAGATGAAAAATTAGGTTACCAACCATTTCAGTCCAATCCAACTTTGTTGCCATGAAAACATAATGTCGTAAACAATAAAACGAATGTAAAAATGATTTAAAGTTTTAGCAGATGAAATAATATGTGCTTTTATAAAACTAAAACCTTCACATTTCTGATTTATATCCCAAAAAATGGGTTAATTCACTTCCACTGTAAGTGCCTGTAAAGACTGTAATTCCATTTTTGCTTATTTTTAAAGAAAATGAGGGGATATAATTCAAAATGACTTCCCATGGTCATCAGCATTATGCTGATTGAGCTTAACTAGTATTGAACTCAGAATACTCCTGTAAAGTAACAAATACTCAGCAGTCATGCTTAAAAAAAGACCAGAGACATTTATTAAGAAAGTAAATTCTGTCACCTTTAACAATTACAGACGCACGACCAAATCTGTAAACAGTGTTATTTAATGGTGTAGTTTTGCAAAGCTCAGGGTATTTTCCTCAGTATTGCGCTTGGTGTTCATTCCCCTGCTGTTGCAGAGCGTTCTTGTTTCCCTTAGAGAGAGAAAAGGCAAGCAAATGCAACAGAAACAGAGCTGGAGAGGTTAGGGTGGATGAGAAAGAGAGAATATGCGATTCCTGTTGGATGCAGTAGGTGTGTGTGTGTGTGTATCTGTCTGTTTTCTGTTTGAAGGAGGCATAGGCAGAGGGCTTGGGGGGAGTGTAAAAGCAAATCCTGACAGACAGAGAGAGGGAGTTGGAGAGGGCAGCTGCACTAGGCCGTGCTGGTGATTTGTGGGTTTGTTAGCGTGCCGGCTCGGTGTCGACCCAAAGGACAGAGGGATGATAGATACCAATCTATACCTCTCTCTCTCTCTCTTTTAAAGTCTCGCTCTCTCTTTTCTCAGTACTAACAGACTCCTGGCCAACTCAGTTTTGTTGTTACCTTTACAATGTGTCTTAACCCGGTGCGACATGATAAAGCGACAAGTGATAAAAACATTTTCCGTGTAAATCTGAGTTGTTACTACTAACCAGCTGCGACCGCGACAAGCAATGAGCTTTTTTTTTTCTCGATGACTTGGTTTCTATTTCTGAAGTGTTTTCCTGGCCTCATCCACACTGAAATCTCATTGGTCTAAATAAAATATAAAATAATGTATGCTATATTAATATAGATACCATTTAAAAGTTTGGGTCAGTAAGATTTTTAAATGTTTTGAAGAAGCATTATTGATCAAAACAGTAATCTTGTTTGAAATATATTACCAATTTAAGATAATGTTTTCTATTTGAATATATAAAAAAATGTAATTTATGCCTGGAATGCAAAACGGATTTTCAGCAGCAATTACTTCAGTTTTTAGTGTCACTTGATCCTTCAGAAATCATTCTAATATGCTGATTTAGTGCTTACTATAATCAATTTTTAAAACAGATGTGCTGCTTAATATTTTTCTGTGGACTTTTTCAGGATTCTTAGAAAGTTTAAAAGAGCAGCATTTATTTGAAATAGAAATATTTTGTAATATTAGAAATGTCACTTTTCTGGTCACGTAATTAGTTGAATTTGATTGAATAAAAATATTTATTTTCTTCAAAAAAGAATGGGAAAAAATCTTACCGAACCCAAACTTTTAAATGGTAGTGTATTTTAAATGTCAAACATTGCATTTTTGTTGTCAGTGTAGAGAAACAAATTACAGATTGATGCTTGAGGTAGAAGTTTATTCAAAAATGAAAATACAGTCATTGCTTACTAATAAAACTCATATGACTTACTTTCTTCCTTGAAACACAAAAGAAGAAATTCAGAAGACTATACTCATTAAATTGAGTTGAAGTCAAGAATGACTCAACCAAACAATGCTTCAAAAAGACTCTACTCAAAAGAATGACTCAATCACAAATAACATTATATATTGCTATGCCCCTTACTAACACACCAAGCAGAGTAAAGACTAGATATGATATTTTGAAGAATGCTGGTAATCAAACAGTTGATGGTACCCATTGACTTCCATAATATTTCCTTCCCTACTATGGAAGTCAATAGGGACCAACATCTGTTTGGTTCTTCAAAATTCTTCAAAATATCTTCTTTTGCGACCCTCTACGGACGCCTAAGCAATTGAATCGCCATTGGCTAGTAAAAAATTTTTTGTTTACTCGCCAGACTGATATACACATACATATATAGGTTGGTAATGGCTCAGTATTTAAAATATCTGAAAGACACTCTTAACCCCGTCAGTCTAGCATGATGATATGAGAATCAAGTATTATTTATGATAGATTAGACTTTAGTACTTAGAATTAAATACTTAACATGTTGAATGCATATTAGGCGTTTTAACGGAACATTTTACGGACTGGTGGTGCTGCTTTTTTGGTCATTCAGTGTTTCTGTAAAAAAAAACTAACAAAAATACTGATAATGATACGATTTACAATAAGAACAACGCGCACAAGGATAAGGAGTGCTGGACTTCTGAATATTATTCAGGTTGGTGCTGAAATAAAAACAGGGACGATAATAGGTGAGCACCAGCCAATAAGATTGCCGTTTGCGCATTAGTTCCGCCCACTAACGGAGAACTCAGCAGTTCTTAAAAGCTGAAGAATTACAAAAGGAACGCTGCTATTTGACAGGAAAATATATCAAAGAACATCATTTACATGTAGCGCGTCAATTCTCTCTCTGCGTGTGTGTGAGACAAAATGATGCAGAGTCGTGCGCCTTCACACTAGAGTTTATGGTACGTCAAATACAGGTGCGCTGCCACATTGATATGAACTGAAAAATATCACAGATCGCTTGATGGAGGTGAAACTCTGAAGTGCTCAGTAAGTGTTCGGAGAGTGAAAATATTCTGTGCTAAACTTAATAATTCGCTCCCTCAAACCGCACACACTGGCGAGATAAAATCCTGAGAATTATTTAGCCATGGCTAATCTAGACATATTTAGTAAGCGAGGAAGATTAGTGCATATGCGAGTGATTTACTCGCAATGTAGAGGGTTGTTTTGTGTTCAACATAAGAAAGAAACTTATACAGGTTGGGAGCGACACGAGGGTAAGTAAATGATAACAACATTTTCCTTTAACTATAACTGTTCCTTTAAATTGAATAGTTTTTTCCAACATAAAACAATCTTATGGCTCTATAAGACTTCAAATACGATGCTTTTATGGTGCTTTATATAGTGGTTCCCATCCACTATATAGAACAAAACAGTGTGAACATTCTTTAAACCTTCTCTTTTTGTGTTCCATGAAAGGCATACAAGTTTGGGGCAACACAAGTGAGAGTAAATTAACTGAAATTTCATTTTTGCGTAACATATCCCTTTAAAAAGCCACTTCTTCTGAGAAATGAAAGGCAGAGAGTGAGAATAAGGCTACCTGGTCTCATGGCATAATGTACTTGGGGGCACTTTTTAGCAAGACGCGAAATACGTACCAATATACCAGTACATATCACTGCAGTTTCAAAAATAAATGAATACTAGAGGCAGTAAAACTCCGACACCTTTTATTCCTTTTCACACAAATTAACAGAGTTTCGATTAATAAAGTGCAATTTTCGCACAATTGCTTAAAGAATATCATGTTATGACTTCAAAACAATATTGATATGCTGGGAGATTTGAAAACTGATGCGTGCAGTAAGGTACGTAAAAACGGTGTTGCACAAAAAGTACACAGAGGTACGTATTTTTGGAATAAGACCAGGTTGGAATAAGGTGATTTTGTGCTCTCTAAAGTCAGCAATATTGCTACAGTCTTAGCCAGCCGTCTGATAATGCATTCAGCCTTGAAAAGGAGCCATGCATGTATTGATATCCGGGTTTAAAGCTCAAAAATAGCGCCTAATCGATTTTCTCTCCCTTCCCTCCTCTTTTCCATCTTTCTATCTCTCTCTCTCTGTACTTACTATGTAGTAAGTGGATCATACGAGCCTGTGGAATAACTGTGTTTTGCACGAGTGATTCCTCTCGAAACTTGCTCTGAACTGAAGATTCTCTCAAACAGGTGTAGCGTTATTAAAACATCAGATATAAAAGAGATCAAATTTGCTGTATGCTTTTACAGAAAAAGCGTTACGCACCTGCGTCACACCTATTCTTCTTTTTACACAGATTGATTGTTGACATTTCTATGCACGTATTTTATTCGATAGCAAAACAAAAGAAAATAACCTCCTTGTTTGTCTCTTAAGGGTTAGTTCACCCAAAAATAAAATTCTGTCATTATTTACTCACCCTCATGTTGTTCCAAACCCGTATGACTTTCATGAAGCGCTTGCTATCACTTGCTCTGTCGTTCTCCTCTTGTCTCCATCTGCTGTAGGTGTGTGTTTGCTCGCGTGTTGTCCTGATCCAGCTTACTCAGGCTTTTCTAACAGGCCACGATGGGGCCATCAGGCCTGCATGCTCTCATAATTACACAGGCTCTTAGACAACATGCTGATGCTGGGGTAGATAATGATGACGACCGTGTAACGCCGTGACCCCTCCATCAAGCACAAGCTCCCAGTCATGGGACGTCCAGTGCTCCTTCCATTCTGCTGATCTTTTCTACATGCCCAGCTCAAGCCTGTGGGCTCTGTCAGATCTTGGAGTACGTTTCAGGCAATTTTGCCGGCATCCTGATCTTGTCCTTAATCCGTTTCTTTTTTTCTCCCTCCCTTCTTCTCTCCGTCTCACCCTATTCATGAGTAAAGTGGCCTGAGGGAAGTCTTAATGGTGTGGGTTTGGGAATCAAGGCACAGATGTGGTGCCATAACACTACACACACACATATGCATTCATTCTGGAATGTTTTAGCTGATGGTAATTGAAGGTAAAAAGAGAAAGGTTTAGATACAGTCACATATTTCTTATTTACTGTGACACAAGAAAGAAGCACTACTCTACACGAAACTGAAAAATAACGAATTGAAAGGGGAATGGTTATATGTAGCAAGGGGTCAAGGTTTGGCTGGTTAGTTTGGCCCTGTGAGCCCCTGCTGGTAGATGCCATAACTACACAATCTTGCTCCAAAAAGCAGTTTCTCTTTTTTTTCTTTATTTTTTTCAATTGATGGCTGTTCAAAAGCAGCTGTGTATTATGACAATATAAATATAGAAGCAACTTATATGTCAGTAATATTTCAGTGTAGTATAGTACATTTTTCACCAGTTCTATATTTGTTTCAAAAGGCTTTTGAAAACATGAAATGGTCTTACTTTTTTCATTTCTGCTGCCTTTGACATCACAATTCAGGATAGTTTGCTAGTGAAGGGCTTGGAATTGTCCACGTATTGCCATCATTTTATTTTCATATATTATTATTTTTTTTTATCATTATTATTTTTTAATTACAATTATTCATTTAGCAGATGCTTTTATGTAAAGTGACTTGAGGAATATAACAAGCAATGCATCTTATTTAACTAATTTTTGCCCTGTAGTTAAAAATTAATAAAAATGTTATTTGTATTGTAGTCAAAGTATATTAGTATTATATATTGGAGTATTTTGCTTTTTAATTAATATTAATATTTTTTTATTTTGTTATTTAATTGCCAATCATACCAAAAATGTTTTTGCGTTTTTTTTACATCCTGGAAAGGACCGGACAGAATTGTTGGGCAGGGTCTTGTGTTGTTTCCACAGACTGAGCATTAGTGACTTGTTAATATGTTGTGGGTTTGTGTGTGTGTGTGTTTGTGTGTAAGGAGGACTGCGGAAAAGTGGGCTGCATGAAGTACTTACAAGCCACCTGACAGTGAGACTGTGAGAGAGTACTTCAGCCATGTCTGTGCTGATGGAAGGGGAGGCCAATTATGGGCCTGGCCAGTGTGTGAGAGGCCAGGCTGATGTGTGTATTCATGTGAGTGTGTGTGTGCGACATTGAGATGACCCATCAAATTTGGTTCCACTTGACTCGCTAATGCCTGTGAGACTGGGAAATCAAGCTGCCACGGAGCGATACACTCTCTGAGGATTTGTTTGCTTGCAGAATTGAATGGGGCATGTGTGTCAGCAGAGAGGCCAGAAATCACTAAGGGAGAGACCTAGTTAAAATTCGGAATAAATAAATAAAAACATTTTTAATATATTTATGCAAAATATATAGTTATTATATGTTAAGTTTTAGTGTATTTTATTTGTATTTATTTATTTATTTTATTATTTATGTTATTTTGAAGATGCTCTTTTGCAGCCAGATGGTGTAGTTACAACATCTACCAGCAGGGCCAAACCATATAGGAAACCTATTGTTCCACAGTTTGAATACGTATCCTTAATCTCTTACAAGGGCTCTGTCTGTTTAATACCCACACCATTCCCCCCCCCCGCCCTGATTTAAGATATCAGTCCCCCTTTCAAGATGAATCTGCCAGTAATCTGATGATCTGGTTATTTTTTGACTGTTTTGTGTTCAGTTCTTGCTGTTTTTGTGTTCCAGTGGTGAGGTCATACTGGAGGGGTCTCAGGTAAGGGTTTGGCGGGCCGGCGCTGAGGCGTGGAGGGATCTGGAACGTTCTGATGTATTAATGTGTGTTGAGCTGGCTTCTGACTGACGTCTTATGTTTGGATAGTTTGTGCTTCAGACAAGGTGCTCACACGCTATGTGTGGGAGAGAGAGAGGGAGAAATTCTATAAAGGACGTGCTAATGAAGCTGTTTATTTTCCCTGGACTTACTGGCGAACATAATTGGCGCTGGCGCATATCGTTCTCTCACATTCTCTGTGTGCCTCTTTCTCTCTGTCTCCTTTCTTTCTTCCCTTTTACTGTATGTGTTCTCTCACTCTCTATATTTAGTGCCGCTTGCTAAGGCATGCATTGCTATTATTTTTGCTCATTCTTTGTATTGGATAATTCTCAAAATATGGTGACACTCTCAATCACAAAATGATCTTTTCAATAAATGTATCTTGACATTAGCACTAATAATTAAGGATTTTAATCAATTTTATTTAATTTTATTATAAAAATGTGCTATTATTTAGGCTTTTTTTTAAAGGGGTCATATGACATTGCTAAAAAGAATTTTTTTTTGTATTTGGTGTAATGCAATGTGTTTTGCGGTTTAAGGTTCAAAAAACACATTATTTTTCACATTTTCCACTATGCCTCGCCTTTCTGAAACGTGTCGATTTTTACAAAGCTCATCGTTCTGAAAAAAAGGTGTGCTGTGATTGGCCAGCTATACAGTGCGTTGTGATTGGCTGAATACCGCAAGCGTGTGACGGAAATTTTACGCCCCTACCATACTGTGATGCCGTCTCCCGGCACGACGAGACAAAACCAATAAAACCCATTACAAATGAGGCATTTTCGTCACCATATTTTAAGATAATTTTGAATGTAAAATTGGTGGGAAAAATCGCATAGACTTACAATGCTTACACCCTGGTAACTGCATAGCAAAACCCAATAAACACTGGTAGCGACTTCTGTACAAGCAAGAAGCACTCATATTTTCTACTAAAACTGTAAATGTGTCATTTATTGTCTCTCACATTATCCTAAAACCACATCATTTTCTAAAACTACTCCATTTCCAGTTCTCTGCTCTTCACTTCCACAAAACTCACTCAGTCGTTCCTTTCCTTTTCCCATAACCTTTGAATAAGCATGAACCTGTTTATTTTTCTCTGCAGGGACGCGACAGTCATCTTAGTGTATGAAAGGTGTTTAGATTCGGCTGTGGTGAAGGGCAATGTGAATACCCCACACTCTCTGCTTTGAGGCCTGCTCTGCAGAGCTGAATGCTAAGTCAGATGGATGGCTTTTTCAACGCTCAAACATGACGCCCGTAACCTCGCATACAGGAAATGCTACATGTTCTCAGGATTCCTCCAGTGTCCCATCATGCCAGCATGTGCATTTAAATCTTTGTCATGTTTTTGAGCTAGAGGAAAGAACACTGGGTCCTAAACGTGAGCTGACATAGTAAATAATTCACATTTACATATATATATATATATAGCCAGAGTTGCACCAGTAATCAAGTAACAAAATTAGGATTCTGTCGGAAACTGTGATTTGATATTCAGTGAGCTCGTGCTGAACTGCAGGTCTCATGATACTGTGTAAACTTGCATTGACAGCTTTATTGATCATAGCAAGATGGGAGCATTCTATTATTGACACTTTGCTCGCTTTTGGTGTATAATTTATTCAGATCTGAGAACAGGTTTTTCTATTCTGCTAAGAGGGTTGGAGAGAAGTGACTCTTTAGGCACTGTCGGATTACTGATGTGTAAAACAGGCACCAATTCACAAAAACATGTGAATATTTCGCCCTACATCTAAAATCAGACATGTTCCCACATAAATTAAGTTTTAATCTTAATCTTTTCATGCATTAAATTCAGTTTTTTATTTATAATCAAAATTAATAAATCTCCTCATTACATTATCAAGATAATAATTTGTTTTATTGTTTCATAATCGCAGCCCTATTATTTCTATTTTTGTTTTCTTATGACAGTTATATGTCAGCATATAAATAAAGCAAAAACTGCACATGATCAGTGTCCCAAATGTACTTTTTGATTAGTGACCTATAGAAATAGTGCAAAATCTTAAATTACTCATATTCATTTTGCACTCGTAAAACATGTTTATGCTCTGTTTGGCCCAGTTTTGCCCTTCGACCCACAACTCACAATCAATCATGGTTATGTGGCTGACATTAGATCCATGTGGAAAATGATTCTGCTTCTCTCTCACACACATACACATGCACACGTGTGCACCTGGTAACCGGGTCTCCAAGCGCAGGTGTGGTAAAGGGATCAGGTGTTTTGGAAAACAGCTTGAATGTGTGTTAGTGGTTGAGGTGTGAAATTAATATCTTCAGTGGAGCTGCTATAAAGGTCTTGGCTTGTTGCTTATGGCTTAACAGAGTGAAAACTATTCATATTTTTACACTTACTTGCATGTGAAAGGATTATTCACATGTTTGCATTTTCATGCCTTGCATTGCATATGAATCGTGTGAAAATATACACATACGTGTGTAGTCAGAAAAAAAAGGAATGTTCTTGGTTAATACAAGTTAGACGCCGACTGAATAAACAATTGACTTTCATCACAATACGAAGTGACAGTAGAATTAGCATCAGATTACCTGCATTTGGCTTCCACGCGTTCAGTTTTTGAGTGTGATATCAACATGTGAACAGCTTGACCATCAGTCAAAGAACCGTGTGCCAATGTGAACACCAAATCGGATGCCCAGTTCTTAACAAATCAATAAATCTGAAGCTAATATCATCAGTAAAATAAGGTGACATGCCCAGCGGGTCTTCAAACTGTGGCAAGTGCACAGAGCCTCTGTCATTTCACACCAGCGCTATCTGGAAAATTCCCCAAACCAAATTTTCTAAAGCGCATTATATTTTGATTTAGTCGTGCTTTGTTCGCCCTCGACGGTGTCGTGATTGATTTAGCGCTGTTCTGACACAAACAAAGCCGGGCCCAGATAATCGCGTTTACACAAGATAGAATTCTAATGAGGGGGAGAAATGATCTTTCAGTGAAATCTATCTGATCTGGGGCGTTCTCTAATAGCTCTGTCTGCCTCTGACCCGAGAGAGGACAGCAGTCAGCCCCACGGTGGGCTAGTGATTTCAGCGGAGAGCCCGTTAGGAAGCAATATTGCATGTATTTTTTTCCTCCTTCTTCTTTATCAAGCGTTCATTAGGGCTGCTGGGATGAGTCACTAATGCATATCCAAATCAGACAGATTTGATTTCATACGCACACACACGGGCAGAAACGCAAGCAAATGCTTTTCAATTACCTGAAATGAGGGAAACAGTTTTAACCAGCAAACACGGGGGAGTGGGTTATCTGCATGCGCTGTCTGTATGTATCATACGATAAATTACTGCTACATAAGCATCTTTTTTCAACTCATTTCTGTGTACCACCTGCTTTCCACGAGTGCTAATAGTTCATTGCGGCAGGCAAATAGTGCTGACTTTTGTGAATAAATCTATTACAAACCTAATTTTGCAGTGTGTCTGAAGTCTAAAAAACCCCTGAGACGTCTGCAAAACACTTTTACATACACATGAGACACTTTCGCGTGAGCACAGAAAAACTAGACATAAATAAACCCAAAATGGTAAAATGCAAGTCTTTACGCAAGCAGGAAAATTTTTAGCCTCTTTTGTGTTTTTTCCATTTAATTAATAAAAAGGGTCAAGTGACATTTGTAATGTTACAAAAGGTTTCTGTTACTAATAAATGCTGTTCTTTTGAATAGTCTATTCATCAAAGGATTCAGATTTTTTAAAAAGCACAGTTTCAACAACAAAAAAATTATGCAGCCAGTGTTTTCAATGTTGATGATAATAAGAAATGTTTCTTGCACACCAAATCATATTAGAATGACTTCTGAAGGATAATGTGACACTAAAGACTGCTGAAAATGTAGTTTCCATCACAGAAAGAATAAAAGTACATTAAAATATATTCAATAAAAAAAAAGAATATTAATAATTTACTGTTTTTTACTCTATTTTATCAATAAATGCAGCCCTTAGTGAGCCAAAAGACTCAAAAAGCATATATTTAAAATAATAATTAACATATAAACATATATTATAGAGCTCCAAATTTATTATAAAAAAAATTTATATATATAATACATCATTATTTTATTATCAAATTAAATTATACATTATACTTTCAAACAAGATTCTGTCAATGGAACATTCAGTTTGTCTGTTATGAGAGATCATTTCGCAGAAAGTGTTTATGTAAAAAAAATTTATAATTTAAATAATTCATTGCAGCTAATACTGGGTAGACTGCGTTGCAAATGTTTAGTGAATTCACCTCACAGAGAGACAACTTAATGTTATTTTCTGTTTTCATGCGGCGAGTGCATTTCTTCTAAATGAAACATGAACTTCAACCTTTAAACGAGCATGCGGTGAACTGGCTCCTGACCTTGCATTCTGCAGTGTTTTATTAGAGAACCGAGACAATAGTCTGTCTCCCTCTCTCTCCAGTGACCTGCTCTATGGACGGGCTGTGCAGACCAGCATCCACCAAACCAAAGTCAGACAGGCCCATTAAAAGGCAGGAAGTGGGGAGGCTAAGCTGATTATGCAATGTTTGTATTCTACTCAGAGCGTGTCTCTCTCTCGCTGTCTGTCTCCCTGAGTTGTCTCTTTCCTCTTTCCACTGAGGGGAGATGTCAAACAGGCCAGTGATATTTACCCGCTTTAGCCCAAACAAACAAACCAGTGCTCAGAGTAAACTGCTCTCCCAGCACTGATCCAAGATCAGGGCATCACACTGGGAAGCGGTTGTTGCACATTTTATTTGTTGTCATTACTATTAGTATTAGCATGAAGGTTAAAAAGAATGCATGCATTACATTTGTGACCTGTTAGAAAATACTGCAGGCTGTCTTAATTCCTCAAGTGTCCTATTATGTATTTTTTACACATAGTAAGGGGACTCATGTATTAAAGATATTTATAATATTACAAAAGGTGGTTTGTGCAAAAATATGAAGAAGACATTAAGATTTTAAATGTTTCCTGAGAAGCAAATCAGCATATTAGGATGTTTTCTGAAGGATCACGTGACACTGAAATCATGGCTGCTGAGAATACAGCTTTATACATTTCATTTTAAAACACATTAATGCAGTAAATAGTCATTTTAAATTGTAAAAAAAAAAGATATGTTTCACATATTACTGTTTTTACTGTATTTTGACCAAATAAATGTAGCTTTGGTGAGCTTTCAAAAACATAAAAATAATTTTTACCATATGCACATAACTTCATAACAACAATAAAAAATAACAACACATTTGAAAGAAATATAATCAAATTCAATGCATCACGCAGAGACCTCTTGTGTTTTTCACTGTTCTTTTTTTCTTACAAATTTTAGCAATATTTTACTGTAACCATACACTTGTTGTCATATTTTCACCATAAATTATAAGATAATTTTAAATTCATGACGTGTTACAGAATTTTTTACAGTATTGACAATAAAATGGCAAGTGTTGTTTTGTTATATCTAGTAATATACATTTTCTCTTAACCATTTTACATGTTTTTACTGAAGTATTTTTACATTATTTTTGCTTTAAAATTACAAATCTTTTTTACAGTGTATCATGTGTCTTAAAAATGAATGAATTGTTTCTTTCCATGTCTGTTTTGTTTGAAAAATTATTAGAGATAGCTTTGGTTGGGTGAGCAATGAGTAGCCAGAATTTCATTCTGTGCTCAAACCTTCCTCTACCATGAATGTGTGTCTCTGCACAGCGAGCAATGTTTCTACAGGGAATTGAAATGACGTATTTGGGAGGCTTCTTAATGTAGGAGCGCTGTATTGTATAATGCAGGAGATTTTCTGTGTGTAATACTCCAGGATAAGGCTCGGCGCCCGTGGCTTCATGGAAACGCCGGGCTTCCCATCTCGCAAACAAACCCCCCACATGTATAATACCAGGGTTGTGGTGTTGTTGCGTTCAGTGAATTCTCATGTCTCACAGAGCGTGTGTGGGCTCACCTCACAGCAGCGCTCAACTGTGGGCTGTGTTTTTCTCGGTTTTCTCCCTGTATGTATCATACAGCGGTGGCTGAATGTGAAACCAGAGTACACCGTCGTTCCTGGACCTGAAAGCCACTGTGCCAAGCTGGCAGTGTAACGGATCTGTGCGGTAGGCTGCTATTAGAGCGTGGGCGATGTGTAGACACCAGCTTTGTCAGGGTCACATGCTCCTCCTACGCACTCAGTGCACACCGTTCCAGGGCAAACAGTGCTCTTCCTGTTGGTAAACACCATTCTTTCTTTCCTCTCTGCGTGTTCTAGAACAGGGACTTCCATGTGTTGCACATGTACACATGTTGTTTTGAAGGCCATCTGTGTCAAACCAATCTTCCAGTTAAATCGGCATCTTTGAGTAAGAGAACCCTGTCTAACCCAAATGCGGTTAGTTTTGGTGCATCTCAGCTGTAGGGCTGTATGATTGAATGCGATGCTGAATCGTAATCACGAAATCCATTCATTAAAGCTTTGTCTACAACACTACATGAAAACCGTGGTGTTTTCAGCATCTGCCGTCTCACGATGAGGGAGAGTACAAGAGTACTCATTCAGCGCTACTTGAGAGTTCACTCAAGAGCAGTTCACCATGTCATTGGATAAAGACTATTATCATATATACACCCAGAAATGTAAAGGTCTTTGCTACAACCCACCAAAATAAAAGTGTGATTTAACTTAAAAATATTCTTCAAATATACTACTATTGTACAGTACAATGCACATCTTTGCAAGTAATGTAAAGTAACAATACAGTAGTTTAAAAATAATTTGAATTATTATTTCTTTAGGATTATATTGCACAGTATACATTGTGAATATCACACAATTTTTCATCCATTTTTTTTTCAGTTAAATTTTATTTATCCCGTTTTAAATAAACCTCCAAACAGAGGGTTAAGTAAACCTTTGTTTGAACCATTTGTTTGCCCAAAATAGAAAGGTTTATCACATTTCATTTGATAATTTAATAGATCACATGTAATTTTATCGTTTGATTTGATTACAATTTTTGATAAAAATCTTTGTAATTAAATGTAAAAACCAATTTTCACAGACAAATTAAAACAGAAACACAGAATTCTGGAAAAAAAACAAAACAAAACACAACACATTGGTATAGGCTATTGTCATTTTTTATTTCTGTTTTTTTAACTATATTTTATTAATTTTTTTTTTTTTTGAATTTAAAATTGTTAAAGTTTTTATGAATTAATGATAAGCCATGTATTTTTTTATTTATTCCAATGATGAATCAATACAACTAAATTAAGTTATCAGAAAACACAGATTGGGGATAAATTAACCATATATTTGTGGAACAGAGAAACAAAAAACCTGTAATAGAACGCTACAGCTTGTTTGTTTGTTGTGCTTGTTTGTTATTGGGAATGAAAGGATGGCGGGTATGAGTGAAGTAACAGAGAAATCTGGCAACTTGAGAGCCATTGTTGCATTGAGGGTGGGAAACTTGGGTGTGGCTTCAGGAATGCCTGCCGCCCACAGTGAAAACTGGAGGTCTGTGGGAGCCCAGCAGGAGTTGGCACGCCGGACGACAGCCATGGATTAAAAACACATGTCTATCTTATATCCCCTCCTTCACATTCCCTCCTTGACTGAATATCTGCAGTGCCGTGACCCAAAGTTAATAAACAGCTTGGAAATACATGTGGTTAGAGCTGTCTGCTTGGGTAAATGTTATGGAAACACTTAAGGACACACAATCAAAATTCAATGCAATTGTATAATTCAATACAAAACAAGTTCCATTAACATATTGTGTTTCGTTAAATGACGCTTTCATTTTTGTGTTTGTCTCTACAAGATTTAAGAGAAGGAGAATGGGTTTTTTTGGGAAAACTCCCAAAGCAATGAGAAGCGGCCCAACAATAATCCATATATGCCCCATGAGAAAGAAAAAATTAAAAAATGAGTCAGTGAATTATGAATTTTCCTTGGAATAGTTCGTTACATTTAAAACACGTCATCATGTTGGGACACTTACTGTAATGGTGCTTGAAGTTCCAAGGAGACTCTGATTAAAATATTGGCGCATTGACATGCGTGCAGCGCTGCAGATGTTTCAGTGGGAGTGTGTGAGTGTTTTTGGTTTGCCCTGTGGTGGTTTAAGGAATAGCTTCATGCTTTAGCTCATGAAGTGTGATAAAGTGTCAGATTGGGGCCTTAAAAGCGAGTGATGTGTGTGTGTGTGTGTGTGTTCTTGTACATATGTTTCTGTTTGTGTTGATAGGTTTGAAGCAGGCCTGCAAACCTCCCTTGCCAAAATGTATCACATAGTTTCCACCAAAATACTACAGCTGTGTCTACGAGAAACCTGTGTGTAATTTGGTATTAGACACCACAATCATCAAAATAAAGTAAGCAAAATGACCTTCAGAAAGCATTTGGAGGAGATACAGAATTATTTTTTTAGGGTATTAGAGTTTTAACAACTGTGGTAACTACAATTTAGCATTTTTGCTATGGTGTTGCTAGGATGTTGTTATACTTTTGCTAGATATTTTGAGTGGGTTTTGTGTTGCTATGCAGTGATTTTAGCATGTTGTGGTTGTTAGTATGTACTGTCTTAAGTCAAAAGAGCAGTGTAGGTCTTTTTTTCCTGTTTAAAATTCCATGAAAAAAAAGCTTATGATTTGATTTCAAGTTTCATTTATGCTCATAGCACAAATGGTATTAATTAGAGTTTGAAGAGTTAAACGTATATAAGCAATAGCTTGTCTTATCTGATTGTGTCTGATATAGACACATGGCAAGTAAGGTTGTTGCTGGAGGTATTTGTTTTTGTGTGCGTGCAGTATGATTTCCCTGGATGCATACCGGGCCTGAATCAAAAATCAGTCATTCTTAACAAAGGCTCAAAACTTTCCTCGCATGAGTGAGATTCAGCACTTTGAATTCAGGGCAACCTGACTAGCAAAACAAACAGAGCTAATGCCAAGCAGAGTCTGCTCATAAAATCAGCATGGACTTTCCAGCGTGCTCCAAAAGCAGCTCAAAAACTCCCAACGTTACTTGGCTTCGCTGTTTTATGATGGCGCTGGTTGTTATTTTAGAGTTCGACCTAAACTGTAAGGGGTTTAATGCAGGGCGTTTCCCACTGTCTCAGCTGAAACACACACACACAGAGACTCATTGTTTTTGAGATAGGGCAAGGGAGAGCTGCTTGCTCGAACATTTTGAGTCTGCCGCAAAAGCTGTGATCTTTTCTGCCGCCTCGTTTTCTGTCTGGCCTTCACAATGGAGCCGCTTGTGTTGTGCTGCCGTTATCAGCGTTGGCCAGCATGTGCGTGTGTGTATAATAGGAGGGTGATGACAAGGCTGCAGGTGTAGACCCTGCCTCCTCTGCAGGTGGAGGAGAGACACTTTTACCCCCACCTTACTTCAGCTCAAAGCACACAGAGATCACATTATGCCAAAAAAATCTTCTCTTCTCTTCTCCTTTTGTTTTTCTTATGTAATCTTTTATGAATAATTTATGATTTGGCAAGAGATTTTATATAATTTTGAGAAAATTGGTGTTATGCGAAACTAGCTTGTTTGTACACAGACACAAACATATGATGATAGCTAGATAGATAGATGAGATAGGTAGATAGATAGATAGATAGATAGATAGATAGTAATTTAATTTGAAATATTTTAATAATTTATAAGACGGAGTCTCATTCAAATGTCTTCTATTTTCTTGTCTCTTTTTTTCTTTCTATTTGATATATTTTCTTCTCTTTATTTCTTTTTTCTTTTCTTGTCTTATTTTTCCTCCTCTCTAAACAATTACTGAAAAATGTATGGTTTGGTTAAAGATCTGATTATTTAAAGAAAATTTGTGTGTTTGTGTGGGTGTGTGTGTGTGTGCGTGCGTGCGTTTTTGAGACGAATGAGTACATAAATTTGTATAATGACAAGGATATGACATAGGTATTACAAGGAGAAGTTGACTTTTCAGGACATTATCCCATGTCCCCACTTTTCAAAACGCTTATAAATCACACAGAATGGAGTGTATTGAACATCTGAAATAGCACAAAGTCTCCTGTAAGGGGTAGGCTTAGGGGTAGGGTTGGTGTAGGGCAATAGGAAATACGGTTTGTACAGTATAAAAACAATTACACCTATGGGATGTCCCCACTTTTCAAAGTAAACCTGCATGTGTGTGTGTGTATACATATACATATATACATGCATACATACAGTATATACATAGTTTCACTGTTTATCTCAATTGGCTCTTCTCTTTTCATCTCTTGTTTTTTTTCTGTCATCTTCTTTCATCAAATCTTTTCTCTCTGGCATCATGTCCAGGTTTTTTCTGAATAATTACGATCTCGGAATGACTGTTTTATTCTGAAATCTTTGTTTTGAAGACTTGATCCCTTGTTTGATGTCTCATTCTAAACAATAGACAAAAAAGAACAAACAACAGCCATTAAATATTCTATTCGGCTACAGAATACATAATGTTCCGTTGAGCCGCTTCAGCTGCTTGTTTTGTATTTGTTTATCTGGTTCTATGCAATATATGCGCTTATTTACGCACGAAGCATCCTCTGCGGTCTGTGATACAACCGCATTCTATTGTTCCACAGAGCAGCTGAAATATCGCAGTGCAGGTGAGAGCGTGCGGAAGAGAAAGTGTTCATTTTTCTCTGACAAACTAACATACTTTCAGAGGTGACTGTAGAGTCATATCGCCGGAGGGCAGGATTACTCAGAATAGTTGTCTGGACTCCACAAAGCAAAAACTCCTCCTCCTGCATCTATCATCGCTCTCTGCCAGATCCCATCATCCAAGAAGTTTGCGTTCGCTTTAAATGAGTTTTTCTGGTTGCCTAGGAAACCAAATTAAAGTTTCGCTTAGCTGTGGCGTACAGGAATTTGTTCAACTGGAGAGCAAAATGTCCTGCTCCTCAAGTGCGTTCTTAGACTTCAGAGAGGTGTTCCACACCCTGCAATTAATATTGCCGTCATGACTGAGCGAGAAGATTGAAGTGTTTCGCCTCAGCGCCTGCCATCCTGCTTTGCACTTTTGGAAGATAACTTTTTGAACTCTCCGCTCGCCTTTCGTCTAAACTGGCCCCTCGGGGTGGTAGCGGAGCTCCGCTTTGCTTTCCCGTTTTTTTTTGTTTCTTTTCCAGTGAGAGATAGTAAGCGAGCGATACACCACTACATGTGAACCACCAAAACAAACAAACAATGTTTCGAAAAATTTTCGGTTGGGCAGTCAAAACAGCATTCGGTAATTACGTCGCAACAGGTAATTTATTATTGTGAAATATTACAAAGGTGCTTTGAAAACGCCAGGAAGTTGTTTTGATGGTGGGGATTTTGAGAGGATGCCTGTGCCAAAAAGTGGAGCCGATGTCTTCTGAGTGTCGAAGAATAATGGAAAGGGTGGGGGGGGGGGGGGGGGGGGTGGCAGGAAGTCGAGGGGAGATAGTCGAGGGGTGTTGAACTTCAAAAGGTCATTGGATATTCCTCCGCCGCTTTGTGGGCTCGATGTGGGTGTGATACCTGCGGTGTAACATTTCCCTCTCTGTTCAAAACACACTCCACTTTCTTTGCCGAGGTCATGACCTTTCCATCAGTCATACTGCGGTTGACCTATGGAGGTATCCGTCCACTCCTCTCTCTCACGCCCTGCTGACTAGCTGACTGATCTTTAATATTCTTCTGTGTTTGTTCCCTCTCCTCCCCAGCCCCGACGGAGCCGCTGCTGTGCAAGTTTGCAGACGGAGGACAGAAGAAGAGGCAGAGTCAGAGCAAGTACCCTCAAAACGGCCGACCGTGGCCACGGGAAGGAGAGGTGAGTGCTGACGACTTTAAAGACCTACCAAACATCCTCGACACGGCTCTGCAAAAATTCAGAATCTATCAAATTCTGTCATCTATCTCTCTTATTATATCTATCTATCTATCTACTATCTGTCTGTCTCTATATCCATCCATCAAGCAATCATCCATCCATCCATCTATCCATCTATCCGTCTATCTATCTATCTATCTATCTATTATAGATCTACTGTCGGTTATCTGTAGGTCTGTTGTCCGTCAGTGCGGTCTGTCGATCTGCTCGTCTGGTCTTATAATCATCCCCACCATCTATCAATCTCATCATCTATCCAATCTATCCGTTCTTCGTCTGTAGAGCCATCCATCCAGCAATCCACTATCAATCTGCCATCTTCTATCTGTCTGTCTGTCTATCTATTTATCTATCTAAGCCCATCTGTTCATAAGGTAGTTCATACCTTGGCTTTTCTAATAAAAATTACATTTATATTAATTTCTTTACATTTCAAATATTTTAATTCTACTTCTTAACATCCTGTTTGCTGCATTTGTTCAAATTCATTTCAAATGCAGCCATTGGAATTCAACCTGAATTCAGTTCCAAATGACGAAACCTGATCAACTGTACTTACCTTTTCCACGCCAGCCTCTGCCCCATTTTCTCCACACATTCCCTTTCCCAGAATACCCAACCCTGAAGAAGGGAATGAGTCGGAAACAAACCCTTTGTTTCAAACATCGGATAGAAGAAAGGAGTGAAAGTAAGGGAGGCGGGAGAAAACATTTGATTGATGGAGTCATCTGGCCATGTTTAAGTTCCCAGTCTTTCGCTCAAGTCCTTTAATCTCTCCTCTCCTGTTTTTATTCCCGCAAAGAAAGTCGCCGTCTGGGTTGGCTAATGGGAAAATGGCGGGAGGGTGAACAACTGGCATTTTCTGGGCAGCCCCAGCTGCTGGCATGACGCGGCGGTTCAGGGATACGTGCCCAGATACCGACCAGACCGTGAGCGCCCATTATGAGGAGCTGGCAGCCGCCATGACTTTGGCTGCACTCTCTCATGAAGGCGTATTTCAATATGCAACCCCAGGGGTCCACATTAACTACATACAGTGTCCAGTCACACGTAGGTTAGGTCGATGGTTTTCCCACCAGTCTCCAGGTTTTCTCCCCCGCTGAGGAAAACTTGGCGCCTGACAAGCTGCAGTATATGAGTGTTGTTTATCTGCTCCAGTCCAATATGGGTCTAAGCGGCCAGCTTTCCCCCCTTATTCACTTAGCTAGTGCGGCTCTGTCAACATGAGCTATGCTTTCTGCTGCCTTGTAAATACCAAATAACTTTGTGCTGTATCGAACCGGAGCCCATCTGGTATTACAGCCCAGCACTCTGAGGTAATAGATCCACAGCTACAAGTCTCGGCCATGTGCTTTTAAAGATATAAAGAGCACTTGGCCGGCCCCTATTAGATGACCCTGTTCTATTGCCAGCATTACTCAATAGACTTTATAGGATACTTGCTTCACCAAAACGATCTTTCACTCTTTTGTCTTGTGTTTCAGAGTGGCATGGCGCTGACCTATGACCCCACTGCAATGCAGAACGGGTAAGTCATTTGTTGTTTTGACTTTTCAATGCTTGTTAAGGTTGTCCGAGGGTAAAACGATGAACTTGGATGAGCTTTAGCGATGAATCCAACCTCATACCAGTGATCCCTGCTAAAAAGACAAGCAATACAACATAAAGTTACATTATGTTGTGTTTTAGATGCTATTATTATTATGCTAGTCTAGCATTATCTATGCTAGTTTTGGACTTCTTTAGTTTTGGAGGATTTAAAAAAATGTTTTTGAAAAAAAGTCTCATGCTTTACTTTATCAAAAATACAATATTAGCTGTAATATTGTGAAATAATTACATGTAAATAGCATTTGTAACTTTTATAAATAACTTTTGTATTTGTATTTCAAAGCTGCATTTTCAGCATCATTACTCCAGTCTTCAGTGTCACGTGATCCTTCAGAAATCATTCTAATATGCTGATTTGGTGATCAACAATTGTGCTACTAAATAATTTTGCGATTTTTTTAAACTTTTTTATATAATAAATAGAAAGCTCAAAAGAACAGCATTTATTAGAAATAAAAATCATTAATATAGTCCTTGCCTAATACAAGTATTAATATTATTTTTTTAATCTTGCCAACCCCCAATTTTGAATGGTAATGCATGCATATATAATGGTAAAGGTAATGGTAAAGATGCATATATAAAAATACATATAAATATCAATTCCAACTCTAAATATATCTGAAGTTCCTGCTTGGTATTTCATATTTGAAACATTTTCTATTAATAATGTAAATATGCATTTTGAACTACCAATAACTCAATAAAAGTTTTTAAAAAATGTATTTATCAACATTAGCAAACATTTTACATTAGAAAAACATTTTACAAAACACAAAGGTGGACATTTTAAAAAATGATCACCAAAAAAAAGGCTGCCTACTTCCTGAAGAATATGAATAATCCACCAGGGAGCAGAAGTCATGATATATGATCATGTTAAAGAAGAGTCAATTAGCTTAACCACCAAGATTCCTTGACTAACCAGCTGGTTCATGCAGGTTTAATCTGGTCTATTCAGCAGCGTTAACAACGTCTGAGCTGCAGTGAGTAATACTGAACCCTACAGAGCTGTGTTGCACACTGGCACACACACACAACTACTGTCATAATCAATCTGCATGTAGTGCTATTATTGCACCGAAGAGTGTAAGTGTTTCGTCAGGTTCTGGTTGCAGGGCAGGAAGATGGGTGCTGGACTAAGGGAAATAAGCCCCTTTCTATCTGTCCGCTGCATTGGACGGAAGGCCCAGGGCTCTGTTTCTGATCCGGCACTCTGGGGAAACAGTCACAGTCGTACCTCGGTTACCAGCTCCGGCTCCTTCTGTACCCCTGACTCAGCACTTGCTCTCTGCTGGAAAGAGAACGAAATAAGGAATGACAAAAATATGCAATCAGGGAAAAAGAGGCAGGTTCTGAATTGTAAATAATAGAGCGAGTAGAAAGGGCAGAGAAGGGAAGAGAAATGCTTTATTTGTTTCCTTTCTCTTTTCCATCACATTAGTGTATATATATATAGTGAGTTCATACAGTCTTCTTAATTGTTTAATGGGGCATGCCGTCTCAATGTCAAAGGGCTGAAGCTAATAGCCGGCATAAATAACAGCATAGTGCTAGGCTAAAAAAAGGATTGCACACTAACGTAAGCTGGTGTGTAAAGCTTCACATTTTAACCCTGCTTCAAAGATTGTGTTACCTTCTTCCTGGACATGCTCTCACTCAGGTCGTCTTGTGTGACTGTGACATAAGGGAGCATGAGCTCTCTGGGGCAGACAGCGTTTCTCTCCCCACGCTCCATTTCTCAGCTGCCAGACAAGCCGATCAATAAAGCCTAGCAACGGAGCTTGCAGATGAAACATGTCCGCAGTAGGTACACAATGATAAATAAAGTCCTGCCCAAGAACTGTAGCTATTGGAAAATGCTGTTGCTCGGGTAACACAGAGAAGTCAACAAATTAACTGTTGTGACACAAGCCTGTGCAGATAAACACACACAACTATACACATAAACACAAGACATGATAATTGTATTGTATTGTTTTCATCATTGATAGATAATTCTTCAGCATTAAATCATTATTTTATTTTATTATTATATATGATTTTGAAGACTGGAGTTAATGGCTGCTGAAAATTCAGCTTTTTGATTTATTTTAAATTCTATTTAAAATATATTAAATAGAAAATGGTTTATTTAAATTATTCCAGTTTTTTTTTTGTTACACGTTTTTACTAAATTCTGGATCAAATAACAACCAGCCTTGGTGCAAAGAAACATTATTCTAGAACATAAAAATATTCTTAATAAGGATGGGAGTAAGGCTGCTGAAAATTCATTTTTTTAATTAAAATTTTTTTTTTTTTTTTGTTTTTTAATATATTCAAATAAAAATGGTTTTTTAAATGAATTATTCTATATCTATTTGTTTACAATATTACAGTTTTTTTTCTCTTTTATAAATGCAGCCTTGGCCAGCGTATTAGTCAACTATTTCAAGAACATTAAACATTCTTAATGACCCTAAAAATTTGAAAGTTTCTATAAAATTCTATAATTGACTTTAAACTAAAGCTGAAATAAATTATTACAATATTATGAGAAAAACGCGTATTTATATGACAGTATTAAGCGTGTTAATACTATTAATTTTACATGTACAAACTTACAATTTCAATTCAATTTAAAAGAATTGTGTAGCACATTTCGCAGTTTTCCGCAGACCCTCTCCAAGAAAGCTGGGTGTTCCTGGACCCCAGTTTAAAAACCCTTGTCTTATACAAACAGAAAAGGGTACTAATAGTGTTTTGTGTATCTTGCAGGTACTACTCCACACCATACAGCATCTCCACAAACCGCATGATCGCTCAAACGTCAATCACTCCATTCATCGCTGCCTCTCCTGTCTCCACATATCAGGTGAGATCACAGCATATACGCAGCATACAGAACAAACACATGCTGCAGGCAAGCCAACTCACACACTTACATTCATACAGTGGCCCTTAGAAACATTTGGACCATCAAGATGTCATATTTAAAATGTGCAAGAAAGATAGCACAGTTAAGCAAGCAGTTAAACACTTTCTGGTTAAAAATAATGTAATTAAAGTGTAATTACCTTTGAGAAAAGGTCTAGTAACAGTTATTTGCAGATGTTTGATATCTAACACAATGACGTTCAGGCATTTTTAAGTGAAATTTGAGTGCCCAAATGTTTTTGGGACCATGTATACAAACACAATTACATGCAAACAAACGCAGTTTGTGTCACACACATACGAGGAGAGCATGTTGCGCTATAGCGTGTTTTCCATCACTCTCCATGTTTGCTGATATGTTAGGAAAGCTTATCAACGCTGTTCTCCAGAGCTGCAGTCAGATGGAGTGAGCAAACAGTGACTATGAGCATCCTTAATTGATTTGGCTTAAGCTAAACTAAACAAAACATTGCTGAGCGTAGAGAATAGCTAAGCCCTTCAGATCATATACCTCCCGTCCTCACGAGAACCTCGTCCTCGCGCAAACACACCGACACACACATAAGCGAGCACGAGCGCACATATCCCAACCACCCACGCTGACCGGAGCGGCGCCCTAGTCTTCGTTTACGCTCTCAGCCGCACATTTGTTATGATAAATTCTGCACGCCAGCGAGGTTATCTCTTAATCAAATTGCGTGATATCATGTGCAAAAGCGCCCTGCTGGCCGGCGAATTAATTTTAAATTGCAAACTGCGCTGAACCTGCCAAAACGAGTTCAAAGCCAAGCTGACGGGAAATCAATGCGCTGCTACATTTATTTCTCCTCTAGAACTTCGAGAATGGAACAAGAGACAACTGTTTCCCTCTCCGGTGAAAGGACAGAGAGAAGGAGAGAAAGAGGGAGAGCGAGAGCATGAATCTTTTAACAGTCGGGGAGAGAGAGACAAGGTGTGCGCTTACACATCTTAGTGGACTTAGTGTGTTTAGAAAGAGAGAGAGAGAGAGAGAGACGCCCGAGGCAGATCACAGTGATGAACAAATCCCAAGGGCTTTTCTTCCTAGAACAACATAAAAGGACACCGCATATAAATTTAGACACCTACAACCGTTCAAACGCACTTTCACGAAACTAAATGCATACATCCATCCTCTCAGACAGGAAGTGGCCACTTATTCTCAGTTTGCGTGGTGCACTGTAAAAAAGAATACGTGAGATTAACAGTGCTATTTTAGTAGCCTATCATTTTTTATTCTCATTTTCTGTTTTCGTTTTAATTTAGGTTAAAGTTTTAGTAATTTTGTTGTGTTTGCCTTTTTTAATGTTCATATAGTTCATTTTTATTTCAGTTTAAGTTGTCAGTTGTGTGGTAAAAAATAATAATACTCAGAAATATCATTTATTTTAATATTATTTTTAGTAGCTTTTTTGTATATTTTCAGTTTTCCTTTCAGTTTAAGTTTTTGTAATTTGGTTGTGGGCTTTTGGTATTTTTTTATTAGTTTTTATATATATATATATACTTAATCTATATATATATTTAAAAATATATATATATATATATATCTGTACAATGTTTATTTTTTGTATCACACATTTTTTGTTTTAAGTTATTTGTTACATCTATTGTGGATAAATATACCCAAGCATATTAGTTTTATTGTATTATCATTACGTACCCGCTTTTATATATTTATATTTTCAGTATTTTTATCAGTGTTATTTTAGTATCATTTTGAGTACATTTTGCGTTTTTGTCCTTGTTACTTTTATTTCAGTTTTAGTTTGATTTATTTTAGTAATTTAAACTAAATGAAAAGAAGAAATGCTGCCTTGCCAAGTTACCAGCTAGCTGATAAATATAAAATAAGTTCATTTTATTTTAGTAAATGTTTATTTTTATTGCCAGTAACGAAAATGTTTTTACAGTTTTAGTTAATTATAGTAACCCTGTCCTAAATGTAGTAATTGTTGGCGAGAATTACTATGGCGTTGAGATTAAAGGAGAGATTTTTGGGGTCCAGGTCGGCCTTAGATGATGAAATTGCTGCAGCAGTGCTGTAATTAGGAGGCAATATCGCTGTCTGTAGAATTCCGATCCCTGTGTAATTATCGCACTTGTATTACTTGCTCCTGCCTTGGCTGTTCTGTGGGAATCGGGGCTTCGAGGCAGCGGGAGGAGGCATAGGAGGGGGTGAGGAGTGAAATTAAGAAATGCTGGTTTCCGCCCACAGGTCCAGAGTACGTCGTGGATGCCTCACCAACAGTACGTTATGCAACCTACGGTAAGTGCTGCTGAGGAGGTGTTCATTTATCTTGTGTGTGCGTGTGTGTGTGTGTGTGTGTGTGTGTGTTGGTGAGGTGTTCATTTATCTTGTGTGTGTGCGCACGTGTGTGTTGGGGACGTGAGGAAACAGACAGATAGAGAGGAATGAGGAGAGGTGAGAGTGATTTCGTTTATCTTTTTGAAAGAGTGGATGTTCTGTGAGATAAAACAAACAAAAACAAATGCAGTGGCTCTTTACCCCCATTGCCCTCTTGTGGCCGAGCAAGTAAGCGCGGGACTGGAGAAAGGTCGTAAACTGGGTGTTTATGTGTGTTCAAAAGGATAGTTCAGCCAGATATTTTACATTTTTAACACTTTCATGTCAATCCAAATCAAGGTTCTTTCTTATAGTATGTGGAACTTAAAAGGAAAAATGTAAGAACGTAAGAATATATATAAAGAATGAATGAGGACAGGGGTTGTCAGGCTCCGAAATGAAGGAAAAAATCATAATAAAAGTGTTTTGCACAACTCTTGCACTATTTTGTAAGTGTTTTACACTAACAGATAGGATTTAAGTTGTTATTTACTGAAAACGTCTGTTGTCTGCCTCATGTAGAAATGTCCGTGAGACAAATTATTTTGAATATGCGCTTAAAGTGAATACGGTTACGATTGGTCTTTTCCCTCAAATAAAGGCTTGTGTGACTTCAGAAGTCTTAAAATATAGAGCATTAGTCATATGGACCAGGTAATTTCTAACCTTTTTTTTTGCCACAGACAGCAAATTATGATGGTCCCCTTGTGAGACGCAGATTAACTGATTAATTACTTTTTAAGATACAAATTATATGGAACCTATTTTGTTTTATATATATATATATTATAAATATAATATATATACATACTATATATATATATATATATACTGATGTGGTGGTGGGTGTTGTATAATACATATATACCAAAATATGTTCCATATACAGATTTGTATTCTTATAAAGTATACTGAGTCATATGAAGTTCGTTTGCAAAAACCGATAAACGCCACTTAAAAAAAAATGCAGTGCATTATTCTCCACATATAGCACGATCTGATCCCTAAACACGTTTTGTCAAAAAAGCCAGTTTTGCCCATTTTCAAGGCATTGCGAGTTCACGTTTTACTGCAGAAGCAGACGAGCGCCATTGTTGTTTGTGAACAGAAGCCGATTAGTCAATTTTAGCGAATCAGTGAGCTGTATTCAGGTCAGGTGACACGGCTACTTTCACTTTGAAAAGACGTGCTAGCTGAGAGGAGTTTCGTCAAAGCTGACTAAAAGTGATCGAGGATGGATAATTTCGACGAACTTGATGAATCTGTGATATCTTCTTCAGGGCGAAGAAGGAAAATAAAAGCTGAAACGTTTTCTCGGAACTTTGCAAAAGCAGCGCGTTACAATGGTGATGGAAAAGCTCTGTGTATTGCGTGTAATAACATCCATACAGTTTATGATCACAACAAAAACAACAACAACGTTCGTCAGGCATCTACATTATCATCTGAGGAGATTACAAAGATTAAACAGCGTGTTTAAAAAGTGTGTAAAAGAGTGTTTTTTAAAACTCTAAAACATGAAATGTAGAATTATCTGCTTTTGCCAAAAAACGACTGTTTGAGTTACTGCTTTGCTAAAGAAACACAACTTTTAAAGTAAAAAACAACAACATACTTTCAATTGACTTTAATTTTTGTAACTTACCTGTATTTGTTTAAGTTATTATAACTTAAAGGCAAACAATATGTAATTTTCCGCCCGCTAGAGTGACGCGTATTCAAAATAACAAAGCGACAAAGGTAGCTGTGACTGAGTGTGGAATCATGGGAGTTGTTGTCTTCATCCCCACAGTCGATGCAATCTGACGGGACTCGGGCATAAATCATGTTCATGGATGAGCTAATGTTTTATTAACGTAGTAGAATGAAGCAGGGCGAGGCTGAAAGTTGTCGAAGTGAAACGAGGCCGCTGAACGTGCGTGACACACGGCTCGAAAGCAGCGGAGCTTTTATTATGCCAGTCGAGCGCTTCCGCTGCTTCTGGTCGTGCGTATGTGGAGAAAAAAACAGTGCTGTTTTATCATACTTGATACATTTAGTTCTGTTATAATGCTGCTCTGTGCGGGCGTCACATGTCTAATAAAACGCATAGCATATTGAAGCGTCTTTGGTGTTTCTATGTTTTCTATAAAACAAAACCGGGAATCGAGGGGTTATGACGTCATTGGCAGGCGACACTATGACACTATGGACACGGTCCGTGTCCCTAGTTAAAATTGCTTATTTCTCTGGAATTAAACATTATTCGAAACATTTGGGATAATGCAAGTACAAAATATATGACACTGTTCTAGTGGTTTTTGGATATTTAATAAAAAAATCTTACATATTGTGCTTTAATCAAAATGACCCAACTGAGTTTGATTGATCATTATTTGCATCCGCCATAAAAAAATTTGATTTCGTGATTTCGTTTTTGCAATGAACTCTTCATATATATAACATATATATACATTTATATATATATATATATATATACAGTGGGGCGGAAGTATTCAGACCACCTTACATTTTTCACTCTTTGTTATATTGCAGCCCATTTGCTAAAATCATTTAAGTTATTTTTTTTCTCATCAATGTACACACAGCACCCATATTGACAGAAAAACACAGAATTTGTTGACATTTTTGCAGATTTATTAAAAAAGAAAAACTGAAATATCACATGGTCCTAAGTATTCAGACCCTTTGCTGGGACCCTTTGCTTGCTATATTTAACTCAGGTGCTGTCCATTCTTCTGATCATCCTTGAGATGGTTCTGCACCTTCATTTGAGTCCAGCGGTGTTTGATTATACAGATTGGACTTGAATAGGAAAGCCACACACATGTCTATATAACACCTTACAGCTCACAGTGCATGTCAGAGCAAATGAGAATCATGAGGTCAAAGGAACTGCCTGAAGAATTCAGGCAGAATTGTGGCAAGTCACAGATCTGGCCAAGCTTACAAAAAAATTTCTGCTGCTCTTAAGGTTCCTAAGAGCACAGTGGCATCCATAATCCTTAAATGGAAGACGTTAGGGACGACCAGAACCTTCCTAGAGCTGGCCGTCCGGCCAAATTGTGCTATCGGGGGAGAAGAGCCTTGGTGGGAGAGGTAAAGAAGAACCCAAAGATCTCTGTGGCTGAGCTCCAGAGATGCAGTCGGGAGATTGGGAGAAAGTTGTAGAAAGTCAACCATCTCTGCAGCCCTCCACCAGTCGGGGCTTATGGCAGAGTGGCCCGACGGAAGCCTCTCCTCTGTGCAAGACACATGAAAGCCTGCATGTAGTTTGTTAAAAAACACCTGAAGGACTCCTAGATGGTGAGAAATAAGATTATCTGGTGTGATGTGACCAAGATAGAACTTTTTGGCCTTACTTCTAAGCGGTATGTATGGAGAAAACCAGGCACTGCTCATCAACTGTCCAATACAGTCCCAACAGTGAAGCATGGTGGTGGCAGCATCATGCTGTGGGGTGTTTTTCAGCTGCAGGGACAACGACTGGTTGCAATCAAGGGAAAGATAAATGCGGCCAGTACAGGGATATCTGGATGAAAACCTTCTCCAGAGTGCGCAGGACCTCAGACTGGGCCGAAGGTTTACCTTTCAACAAGACAATGACCATAAGCACACATTTAAAATAACGAAGGAGTGGCTTCACAAACACTCTGTGACTGTTCTTGAATGGCCCAGCCAGAGCCTTGAATTAAACCCAATTGAGCATCTCTGGAGAGTCCTAAAAATGGCTGTCCACCAACGTTACCATCCAACCTGACAGAACTGGAAAGGATCTGCAAGGAGGAATGGCAGAAGGATCACCCAAATCCAGGTAGAGTGAAATCCTTGTTGCATCTTTCCCAAAAACGACACTCATGGCTGGATTAGATCAAAAGGGTGCTTCTACTAAATACCTGATACTTAGGACCATGTGATATTTCAATTTTTCTTTTTTTAATAAATCTGCAAAAATGTCCACATTCTGTGATTTTTCTGTCAATATGTGGTGCGTGTGACATAATGAGGAAAAAAGAAATACATTAAATGATTTTAGCAAATGGCGGCAATATCACAAAGAGTGGAAAATTTAAGGGGGTCTGAATACATTCCGTACCCACTGTAAATATATATATATATATACACATTATGTACTATATACAATGTAATAGTTCATAGTTTATAATTATTTTTTGCATTACACTACCGAGGGAAATTACCATATTTTCTTTCCTATTTCTACAACTTAAGGATATATTTTTATTTTGACTGCAGTAAGTTAACCTTTTAAATCCGCTAGCTGTCACAATTCATACTTGCACTTTATAAGCTTTTTATTTTGATGGAAACGGCAGTAAGAGTTTTATTTTGACAGAAAACTCCATCTTCAGTGAAAACATGCTTACTTATGTAACTCACATATTGTTCACTAAGCTGGGTTTCTTGTAAAAATAAAACTACATGCATATATATATATATATCTACTGTATATATATATATTAAGGCGGTCCTCGTAACGCGTTACGCATGCGATTAATGTTACAATCTTAACCGCGTTAAATAATTTACGCCAATTACTGGAAGCACCAATTCATTCTAAACCCTTTACCCCAATTTTGCACTTCTGCTTGCGATTACATAATTTTAATCTTCAATGATCCAGTAAAAAAACGACACTTTTTTCCCAGATGACCTATCGTTTCATACCGTCATGTGACCACGATGATATCAAGACAGTTTTGCTATCGCGATACGAAGATATTGATAGTACCATTAATTGATAATAGCCATTCTCCTAATATATATATCTATATATATGATTTTTTTTTACATTTTACACAACTTTCTTTGAACTTTCCTGCAAACCTCCTATACCACATTCTTGCAGTTCCCCAGGTTTAAAACCTCTGACCACTTTTATGAAACCGTTAAGGTGCTTTTTGTCATTTTGGAGCTCGACAGCTCACATTTTTTTATGGCAGAAAATAAGTTATTGGGGTTTGGAACCATATGAGGATGAGCAAATGATGAGAGAATTGTGATTTTTGGGTGAACTGTCCCTTTAATGGTGGAGGATCTGTTCCTCCAGTCAGTCCGCAGTCTAAATCAGATAAATAGATCTCTTGTCTGAGCTCCATCGACACAACTTTGTCAACCTGGAGACACGTTTTTCTCTTTCTCTGTCTCGCTGCACAAATACACAGGTACAAACTACCTCTCGTGTTATTTTTTTTTTAAGTCTTGTGTAAGAAGGCAACCCCTTGGCCGGGCTCTGGAGGTCTGCCCGCCGTCTCTTTGGCTCTCACCTGAACTTGGATTTACTGTAAGCCAGGGGTCTGCATTCCACCATGGAAATGGCCAAGGGTAGTCTGGGATCAGGGCTTTTTCTTTTTCTTTGAAAAAAGGCTTCAGTCAGCTGTTTCCAGATCCTGAGCAACTCGAGAAGTGAAACAGGGTTATAGAAAAGGAGGCAGATGTCTGTCTGTGTAGATAATAATATTCCAGACTTGTTGTGTGAGTGCATGTGTAGTCGGATGGGAGGTTTGATGATCATGATTATGTTGTGTAAATGTGTTTGTAACCAAACCCTCATATCTAATGATCTGGCAACCCATCAAAAAAGACCTCAGCTGCTTGGGAGAGAAAGAGAGAGAGGCAGTGGGAGTCTGTGAGCTGGTCTCTGCCTAATTTGAAAATCCTGGAAAGAAAACAAAGGCGGAAGAAATCATGTTTTTTTCTTTTTTCATGAGTCCTGAGAAGAGAGAAGGCCAGCAATTAAAAGTGGCTGAGAAAGGGAAGCATTGTTATTGGAGAATGCCGCTGCATTTGGCACCTTGTTACCGTGGAGACACGTGACCATAGCGACCAGAGCTGGCGATGAGGGTTTAAGCAGATCACAGACAATCTAAGCGCTCTGAGCTCCCTCTCCGCAGTGCAGTGTGTGTGTGTGTGTGTGTGTGTTTTTTAGTATACATCAGTACCTTAATTGACTCTGTTCTGTGGTGACGACTAGCTGATTATTGTTTGTCTATAGCCTCGACTTATGACTCTACTATCCTATCCAGAGTCGCAAGCTTGTGTGTGTTGTGTGTTTGTGTGTTGGTGGGGGGGGGGGGGGGTGGGGGGGGGGGGGATTCACTTGTGTACTTCACGAGGGTTTGAGTAAATTCAGATTGGGATAGGCTTCCTTTCAATCACAATGTGAATTTAAATTGACTGAACCATGACCCCATGAATGTAAATTTCAATTACAGGAAGATAAATTATGAAATGCAATTCAAAAGAAATTCAACAGTCACGCAACAAAAGAGTTTCATTAGTTCAGCACAGCAACAACTTGACCAATAATTGATCACTTTCAGCCTGCTTCAAGTAGTTAAACTTAGGGCATTCAAATTGTAAAGTTACATCCCTATTTTTATTATATATTTTATTAATAATTATAGATAATAAATATATATATAATATATATATAGTATAGCTTATTTAATTTGCATTTGCACGTATAGCATAATTATCAACAGTATCTTGACCAACCAGCTTCACAAAAAAAGCCAGTGCATTAACTAGAATAAACCAGCATTGAAATTCATGCTGGTGTAAGCTAGTCTTTTCAGCAGGGTAGCTGCACAGATGTTGTCAGCAGGGCACACACACACCAACCAGCAAGCACACACTTACCCACAATGCACCACCCAGAAGGCCATCACTCAACTGTACCTGTTACTTTCCATCTTAGCGCAGAGAAGAATCCCCAGCCACCCTAACCAAATCACATCCTGGAAATGAACATTAATGAATCAAGACCACAGTGCATTACGGCAAAGCCGCTTAAAGTGGAACCGCCACGCAAGAGGAGAGAAAAGAAATGAAATGCTTCTCTAAGCCCCTGCTAGTCACGGCCATTTGCAGAAACAAAGAAGCCCATGTTTGAGTAAAGATTTGAGTTTATCTCAATCACAGTGCTCTGTTTGAACGGTGGGAATTGGCAGGGTGTTGTGTGTGTGCGTGAGAAAGAAAGAAATGCATGGTATATGTTTTTCTTAAGTGTGTTTAAGAAAAATGGTGGGAATCGGTGGTTATGTCTTGGCAAGTTTCGCTTAAGATTAATATCAAACATCCTCCTTGGCAGTACCTCCTCGGTACCTGAGAGAGACAAAAATATTGACTTCCTTTTCCTGTCTATTTTAGATGTCTTGGCAAAAAACTCTCCTTCCTCTGATGTCACGGCAGATTTTGGAAATGAGTATACAGGCTGTTGAAGAGGGAAATCTCATTGGCTGTCTCAGAATGTCACTCGCTTTCCGAATACTTCCCCTCGGGGAAATGAAGGAAAAACACACACACGTACACACAAGCGCGGCTTTAATCATCTGTCTAAGTCTCACACTGATACTGCTGTAAATTAGAGTGGAGAATTATTCTGCATGGATTTCTTTTTTCCCTCGCTCATTATGAAACCTTGTCGCGGGGCGGGGGAACTGTTAGCTCGAGGCTTTCGCGTCTGAAAGCTAAGACGCGGCGGGCTCTGAGCGCGGCGGCTGAACCGTTTACCTCTGAAAGCTTGAATAGAGACAGAGCGCTTCTGACACCGAGTGCCTGTACTGTACAGTTTATTCTTCAAGCGCAGGCAAGCACCAGCAGCACCAAGCTGTGCTAGCTGAGAGACAGACTGAAGCTCGCATGTTTGTGTGTGTAAATGCTTTCTTTCTACTGTTGGCGCACTCAGAGAGAACGTCTCTTTCAGAGCTCTTCAGAAACTGGTACATTTTACCTGGGGTAACCAGTCGTTTTGTGCTTGAAGGATAAGCAATCAAGAGTTTGCATGCAATACTGGCGTATCATCGTATTGTATCGTTTGTGGAAAACCTGCATGATTTAAGATGATCTAAAGAGCATCTTTTCTTCAGAGGAAGCAAGAATATGTGACTAGATTGTACAAAGGAGGTCACATGATCAATGACTTATTTGATTAGTGACCTAGAGTGGAAATAATGCAGAATCCTATTATAAATTGCTTATCCATGTTACATCAAAATGTCACATCCTTAAACTGCTTGTTTTCAGGTTTTAATTAGATTTTGACTCCCAGATTTTCTGTGCTGCATAAATGCACTTAGTCAGGAGTCACAACACAAATGTCACATGCTTGAAAGCTGATGCTCTTCCACAGCTGAAAATCTCTGAAGATACACTGATTGTCATGACAACGATGAGACGCAGAGGGAGAAGAAGGGCACTATAGCGGTGTGAGACACTGAAGTGCCAGCGGGAAGACAAATATCATTTTAAGATTTCAGCGTTTTAAATCAGACATTTAGTCATAATTATATACTTCTGCCTAGAAAAGAATAATTGTAAAATCATGAATTGTATTCACACACTGATAGGCCAATATCTAGACCAGATAATGACCATGGATAGCTTGAAATCTTGAAAAGCAACTGTGACTGGGCTTAAGTCAACATGGTTTGCCATTTTCAACAAACGTTTACTCAGAAAGAACCCCATCAATTTCTACTCTATGAACTCTCCCAGTTAAATAAGAATTCAACCAGGCTATCACTTTACTTGAAAAACCCATGACACTTAACTTATCTAAAAGTATCGAATGATTTACAGTGTCAAACGCTTTCTGGAGGTCTAAAAGTACCATACCACACATTTTACCTTCATCAATCTGCCTTCTTATAAACTCTGTTAAATAAAGTAAAGAAGTATCAGTCGAATAAGATTTCCTAAAACCTGACTGAAAACCATAAATTAAACTATTCTTACTTAAATACTCATACATCTGTTTATACAATTTTTTCTAAACTTTTTGAGGCCACATTAAGAATGGAGATTGGACGATAGTTTCCAGGATCGTATCTGTTACCTTTTTTGAATAACGGAATAATTTTAGCTAACTTCATATCAGATGGAAATATACAATTTTCCAAGGAAAGATTAACAATAAATGTAATAGTTGGAGCTATAATATCCGCAGCATCTCTTAAGAATCTAGCTGGAATATCGTCCAGCCCAGTTGACTTGGACACCTGAAGCTCTTCTAGCATTTTAGTAATTTGATTTACATTAACTTTAGCAAAAGAAAAACTATTTGGCAACACCCCTTGTTTTAAATAAAATCTCTTAACAAAATCAATCCCATAATTTCCTTTAGACAGAGGAAGCTTATCAACTAGACTATTAGCAATTAATGAAAAGAATGAATTAAATTTATTAGCGACTTTATTTTTATCAAATTCTATCTTGCCATCAATATCTAGACCTAACTTTGATACAGAAAATTTCGATTTACCAATTGAATGGAACCTATTTAACACCTTCCACAGAGATTTAGGATCTTCTTTGTTTTCTTGAATTTGTTCCTTAATAAAATTACGTTTTGCCTCCTTTATATTTTTCTGTCCTAAGTTTCTAAGTGCTTTAAATTTTAAAGTCTTCCTGGTTCTTAGTTCTTCTATAAATCGAGAGAGCCTTATTCCTATTTTTTAATATTTCCAATATTTTCTGATCCATCCAAGGACTAGCTCTTTGCTTAACTCTCACCTGTCTAAGGGGGGAAATTTTGTCCACTACTTTAAGAAATAAAACTTTAAAATTTTTCCAAGTATCGTCAACTATTGAGATATTTTGAATATCATTCCAATTAACTCTTTTAAGATAGTCTTTAAAAACTTCAATATTATATTTTTTTAATGATCTAATTTGTACTGTTTTATGATTGCTAAATCTTATTTTACTACGTTTTCTTGTACAAAAAATGATATTATGATCACTGATACCGTATTCAATTACTCCTTTCTGGGAAATATATTTTTCATCAGATACCAAAATAAGATCGATGGTACTTTCCCCACCTTCCCAAACTCTAGTAGATTTGTTTATTATTTGGGTTAAATGGAATAATTGGCATAATGACTGTAAAGCTTTAAAATTATCCCCTTTTCTATTAGCTATATTTGTATTAAAATCCCCCATAATAATACATTCTTTTGCCAAAGCGTCATTATTGTTGTTCAAAACAAACTCCAGTCCATCATAAAAATTGTTTTGATTGGGTGGACGATTACAAAGTCCAAACAGTATAGGCTTAGTCGCAGGCAACAATAAATCCAAGAACAGCAACTCTTGCTCAACATTAATGTCTAACACATTAAAATGAATATCCGATCTAATAAAAATACAAACACCTCCTCCTTGTCTATTGCGATCCTTCCTAATAACATTATAATTATCTACTTTTATTTCATTATTAGTCGCAGATGAGTCTAACCATGTTTCTGTTAAGCAAAAAATACCCACTTTACAATTCTTAAGTAAGCACCTTATTTCATCGATCTTAGGTAACAAACTCCTTATATTTAAGTGCACAAAATGTAAACCTTTTGTGTTAAAATAGTCCCCAAGCAAATCAGCAGAACCTCTTGATACTGGAAGTCTCTTCATCAACTAAGGTCTCATCTTGCTCGGCTCCTTTCTGGTCCACGACCACGACACGTCCTCCCCGGCAAACTGTCCTCTCCAAACTAGACCTCGCAGCCGCCTCATCGCTCATCACGACCACACCATTAACCATGAAAAGGTGGGATATATTATTAGCCATGCTGTTAATATTTGTAGCCCTGTCACTGCATGACACTCGTACCTGTACAACAGCGGAATTCCGTTCAGCCAAGTACGATCCGGATTCCAAAAGCTCGCCCTTTGTTAAAACCGGGACAAACTTCCCAATTAGGACCTGGGCAAGGGTGAATGTCGCCTGACAATAACAGGCATAGGATAATAATGAATTTTCGGGCGTTGGAGTGGTGTTTTGAGATCGAGGGCCTGGACGAGTGTAAATGTAATAGGGAAAAAATAATATTTCACCCGTAACCAATAGATATCACGTCGCATCTTTCTTCCGAAAAAACATTAAAGCATTGCTCATCATCAGAGAAAGTTTCGCTTGATGGGCACAAATTACAAACAATAATAAACGGCAAAACCGAAAACACAATGCCGTGTCCACCTGGTGCCATGTTACCGGAAGTGTAGCTCTAAAAAAAAGTGTAAAAAGAGTAAACTGAATGAGAAAAAATGTAGGGTGGAACCTGATTTTATTAATAGAATGTTGATTGGATGGGGAAAAGGTGGTGTTACATACTTGAATAAAGCCTTAGAGTTTGTTAAAACTGTACTTTAAAACTATTTGGCTATTACATTCTTCAACAGGTCACTTGGCTAAAGTAATGCAGGTTATTAGTCTCTTATGTTCACCAAGGCTACATCTATTTGATCAAAACAACAATAACAGTAATATTGTGAAATGTTATTACAATAGGAGTAATTATGACTTTCCGCTTCAAACTTATTGACTTTATATTTTACATATATTTTGGAATAAAATAATTTTCCAAAATTTGTTCTCTTCATCTGACCTTTGACCTTTTTTTTAGGGATCCATCATTTATAGCTGACTTTGTCCCATTAGGGTCAATTCTTTTTGGCAAATTGTCTGAAACTTCACACACAACCAAAATGCTTTTTCACTGTCTGAAAAGAAGTGAAAATGTCTTACTGTTTAAAAAAAAAACATTAAAAATCTTTATGAACATTAAATTTTTTTCTTGTGCTGCTATATCTGATTGGAACTCGTGCGTGAAAATGTCTAAAACTTGACACAAATTCGGATGCAATTTCACTGCCTGAAAACCATGTCTTAGTGTTTCAAAAGCATTAAAACAACTTCAACATAGTGTTTCATTTTGGTATTTCAAATCAATTATCGTAGCACAAGTGAAAGTCAACAAGTCTCTTCTTTTTCAGTGTACCCCACACATAAGTAGATGTTGACTTGTGCAGTCATCATTGGAGCATCGCTGTCTGTCAGTATAGTAATGCCAATAGACATAGGCATCTTTCCTGACCTCTGGTTGTTGTATGGATCACATCTTTAAACTGGCATACAATAATGTACCCAAATGCCTGACTTCCACAACAACCTATTCTTCATCACTGCCCTCACCTTCATTGCTTCTATCCTCCTTGGTCCTCAACAACTTGTTTTATTACTACAACCTGATTTTCTGATGCACTCATATCACTATAATCAATACTTTCTGAAATAAGTACAGATTTTTCTCTCCATCTTCCAAAAATCTAACAAAAATGAACCTAAAACACATGCATAAAGGTTATTATACTGCCCACCAATGCTGGTCAATAGTGCCAGCTACACAAAATATGCATCAGACGCTCATATTTGTTTGTCTCTTTTTTTGTTGGTTGAACATTAATATTGTATTTTAAATGCAATTGTCTTAGCGTCATTTAAAATAACTGTGGGTTAAAATAACTGTTTTCTATTTTAATGCATTGTCATATGTTCTTGTGATTGCACAGCATTTCAGCAGCCATTACTCCAGCCTTCAGTGTCACCTGATCCTCCAGAAATCATTCTAATATACTGATCTGCTGCTTAAGAAGCATTTCTGATTGTTATCAATGTTGAAATAGCTCTGTTGCTTAATATATTTTAGATATATTTTTTTCAGGATTACAAAGTTCAAATGAACAGCATTTATTTGAAATGGAAATGTTCGCAACTAAATCTCTTTAGTCACTATTGATCAATTTAATATATCCTTGTTGGATAAAAGTGAATTGAAATGAAAATCATGAAGACAAACATTTACTGTAGAACATCATGCTCTAATGAATCGTTTGCAAAAAAAGGTGAAGAATGTGCGTTGGGTCAGTAAATGGGTTCATTTTGATTTCATGTTGACTTAAAGTAACTCTGTGGTCAGGACAGATGAATTCAAACTCCCGTGAGACAATCACTACTTCATAAGTCTTAAACTCAAGGAAAGAGTCCCTCATAAACTGTAAGCAGAGTTGTACACGGCACAGTGGTTTCTCATCATCCCGGCCTCAGCCAAACCATCTGAGAAGAATTGAACTTTCTGACAAACTATTTGACGGAGGGTCTCCTCGGAAAGATTAATCCTAATCAAGCTGGCATGTGAGAATGAGCGTGTGCGTACGTCTCTGGCCTAGTTCTGTGGAAGCAGTCATGTGACGGCATCAGATGATAGCTCAGGTCATCGGTTGCAAATTGCAGACTCCTCTCTCTCGTTTGTCTGTACTTCACATGTGTTAGCACTCTCATCCCAGCGTGTCTGAAACGTAAACACACCCGCGGTGTGGAGCAGCTCTGCTGTTAAGTGAGCGATGCATCATCTCTGCAGAAGTATGCATGACTCGCATTTGGATCGCATTATTTCACTTGTTGAAGTGGAACAGCTCACGTCTAGCCCTCATAATAGGGCCCAGCTGCAGCTGTACGGGCCAATGAGATGAGTGAAAGAAGGTGAGGGATTTTTGTGAAGAGCATGGCTGTGTGATCAGACCGTTGACTCTAATGAAGTCGTCCAGATGTATTGTTGAATGGTAGCTCATTTCCTCTCCCATCCTTCATGCGGTTTGACCTGTAACAGTGTGTGTTTGTGTTTGTACATGTGTGTAGGGTGCTGTGATAACGCCAGCCATGGACCACACCATCTCCATGCAGCCCGCTAACATGATGGGACCCCTCACCCAGCAGATGAACCACCTGTCCTTGGGTACCTCTGGCACTGTGAGTGTGTCCGCTGCCTTCATTGCACGGCCTGTTCACCTTCTGCCGGTCTGAATCGCAGAGGAGCCGAAGAAGAAAGTTAAATGCTAATTAAAATTTGCAAACTGTTATGGAAAAAAGAACAAGGAAGTTTAGCTCTACTCAGGGGTGTAAAAGAACTAGGAAATAAAATATGGATACTGGGTCAGTATTGTACTCAATTAAAAGTACTGTATCTAGCCAAAAACATACCTGAGTGAAAGTAAATAAAGTTTTACATTGATTTGTACTTAGGTATTTAAAAGTAAAAGGTCATTTAAAAAGGTGAAACTTTATTCTTTGAACTTGATTAAGAGAACTAAATATCCTGAAACCTTTTACCTGATACTGGCCAATCTGATTTTATAGCTGTTAGACGTTTGAATAAAGTGTTTGTAGTTGTGTTGCTATTGTTAATTAAAACTAAAACTAAAATATTAGATGGATTATGAAAATTAGAACTATTGACTTTGCAACCAACTGAAACGAGTTCAAGTTGAAGTACTAAAATGACTAAAACTGAAATAGCAATAAATTACAGCTGAATGGAAGTTGCAAATAGAACTAAAATATTAAAATTAAAACTAAATTCAAAATATTTACTGTATAGTATAGTACTATAAAGTATAATAGTATATAAATACTAAAATGCCACTAGTTTGTAAACTGATTACTGAACCTGTTTGCACTCAAGCTTTTATTCAACATTGGTTTTTAATTTAAAAAAAACATTATTTTAGGTTAAGTCACTATTGTATTTTCATGGCAAGTTATAGAATTTTTTACCTCTTACTTTGACATTGATTTCATTGAGTGAAGATACAACTCCGCAAGAAAGAAAATATATAAATGTTTAAGAAGAGGATAGATTTACATCATTATGAACAGTGAAATATGTACTTTATATTTTTTAAGGTCCAAATGAACTTGTAAATCATTGTAAATGTAATGAGTACAATCATTCATTTCTAGTAGTGCCTAAATTGAAGGAAAATGCAAAAGGATTCAACTAATAGAAGCAGTGAAATCTCAACATGATTCTTCTTCCTGTATGGAGCCCCTAAAGAGACATGATGATGGGGAAAAAATATGAGATGGGAGGAAAAATTATATTTCAATGCTTTTGTGTCAATGCTTTTACATCTCATATTATTTCCATCGCCAGTCAACATAAGTTTCTCTGCAAAAATCCAAGTATTTTGTGTGCAAATGCATGGATGCAAATAATTTGTTCTCCCATGTCATATTTTTACATCACCATGTCCCTTTAGGGGCGCTGTATATCTGTAGTGGTCACTTGGCAAAATAGCTTTTGATGTGTTAGTACCATCAATTGCACTGTAAGATGAGGCAGCAGCTCGGCCGACGTTTGGTCACAATTTAAATTCCATGCTATGCATAGTTTTGTTTGCTGCGTGTGTGAATGAAGCATGTCTGTGTATGTTTTGTTGCAGTACATGACTGCGGCTGCTGCTCCTATGCAGGGGACCTACATTCCCCAGTACACTGCGGTGCCTGCCTCAGCTGTCTCAGTGGAGGTGAGTTTCTGGGTGACTGCAAATCCATTCACTGGTCCAACTGATTAGATGAGCTCTGCTAATTGAAAACGTGGAGATCAGTCGCCTCGGGCCAAAATCCGCCCACAACTTCCTTAGTGCCTTTTAATTCAGCTTTACAAGGCCTGACTCCAGTCTGAAGCGCGTCTTTAAGTTCATTCTGGTCTGAGTACCAAACGCAGCCCTAAGGCCTCTTTTTGGAGGAGGTTAAAAGGTATTTTTTGTTTCTTGTGAGGGGACATCCTGTAATTATGACATCATATCCTTCCAGGGAGTGGTGACGGAGGCTTCTCCACAGAGCGTTCCGCCCTCATCCCAGGACGCCAGCGGTCAGCAGCAGCCTCTGGGCATGGACAACACCAGCGATCACGCGCCCACCTACACTTTTCAGCCCGCTAAGTGAGTTTGAGAAACACTTCACATTGATAAGACAAATGGGGACAATATGTCTTGTTTTCATATGCATGACTCAAGTACACAACGCTTTTACAACATTGCATTTTGGTTGCAGTTAGGTGAAACATTGCAGTGCAACATTTTGAAAAGAAACCATATGCGTAATGATTGTAAATCATTTAAATGTGCAAACCGGACGTACAGTTTATGTTTTGCTTTAAATGGCCAAAAATAACCAATTCCAGATTTATAAAGAAGAAATAAATACTTTTATTCAGAAAGGATGCATTAAAATGATCAAAAGTGGTAGTTCATTTCAAATAAATTCTGTAAAATGTATCACAGTTTATACAGAAATATTAAGCAGCACAACTGTTTTCAACGTTGATAATAATAAATGTTTCTTGAGCACCAAATTAATGATTTCTGAAGGATCATGTAATACTGAAGACTGGAGTATTGGCTTCTGAAAATTCAGCTTTGATATCAGGGGGATGAATTATATTTTAAAATATATTAAAATAGAAACACAGTCATTTTAAATTATAATAATATTTCACAATGTAAATATTTTACTGTATTTTTGATTAAATAGATGCTGATGAGGCTTTGTTTAAAAAATTAAAGAAATCTTACCAACCTCAAACTTTTGGACATAGTATAAATAAAAGGTTACATTATGGTCCCGAATTTAATTTTATACAGCCAAAATGAAACATTTTAGAAATGTTGTGAAATAACAAACCACAAAACATCCATATAATGTGTTTTTTGTACTAAAACAATACTGAAACCTATGTAAAACATTTTATTTAGATTTGAAAATAACATAATCTGTACATTTGAATAAGATGTTTCAAAAAATTAAGTCACCTGACACCTGAACACAACCAGGCCACATTGTAGCACAGTCGTGAGGTTCCTAATATGTTTCAGTGCTTGCAACTTCATAACAGTATTCTGCAACATTGTAAAAAAAAAAGTGCATAATTTGTATTAAGAATGTAGGTTTAGAATATTATCACAACCTTTTTATAACTTAAAAATATCGCTGTGCTAACTGGAGGCAAGTTGAATCCATTATATTTAGCTCAATAAATGCCATTGTTAATGGGCCATCAGGAATAAGCAGTGTTGGGGGTAATATATTACAAGTAACGTGAGTTACGTAATCAGATTACTTTTTAGTAACTAGTAATGCATTACTTTTTAATTTACAAGAGAATATCTGAGTTACTTTTTCAAATAAGTAACGCAAGTTACTTTTTTTTTTTTTATTGATTGACAGCTCTCCTGTCCCCATGTTGAGAGAAATCAGATGCTACTGTAGTTCTAAAATAAATATGAATATGCATTAATTCATCTCACTCACAAAAAAAAACACACACAGATTCAGTATTCCTCAAAATGAATATAAATAATGCAACTCAGAATATGACGCAAACCTGCAATAATTAAATGTTAAACAACACAAATAACTTTTATGTATTTATTCCCATTCTATTAACCTATGTCTTTGCTTCTGACCTTCGATGATCCAGTTCAGCCGTACTAATAAGCAAAAGTTACTCTAGACGAACATTTGTGTGTCTTTTTTTACTGCTGAAGTGTGTTGAAATTTCTTCTTCTGCATTCTACTGTACGGATGTAAATTTACTTTGCCTTCAGCCTGAGGCTTATTCATTTCACTTTTGGTGTGAAAAGGTTTTTATATTTGCCAAAAATAGAACTTTTTTATTTTAAAAACAAACAAGCAAGCCCTATCCAGATTTTAAAAGTAGCGCAAAAGTAATGTAACGCATTACTTTCCATAAAAAAGTAACAAAGTAACGTAATTAGTTACTTTTTTTATGGAGTAATGCCATATTGTAATGCATTACTTTTAAAAGTACTTCCCCAACCTGGAATAAGTGATAATGCATTATTCATATAGTATGCTTTTCAAACTCTCTGACTTTCTCATTGGTTCGATAACCAGAGGAGGAGGGGGGAGTTGAGGTGACTGCGTTGCCTTGAGACTGGGGGACTGCAACGAGGGAACATTGAAGACAGAGCGCAAGAGATAGGAAAACACGTTTGTGTCTACTTTTGCACAAGCATCTAAAAAAAACAACTACAACAAACAAACAATTTATTTAACACCTGGCCCACACCAGAGGACCTTTGGAGAACTCACAACCAGACCGGAAATGAGAGAAATGCAGTCTGGGAGATCGAGCCTACTGTTAATCGGCTACCCGAAAAACTTTACCTTCATGAAGTGAACGAATTCAAACAAGTACAAGTTTTCCTATTCTTTTTTTGAATGTGCAGGTAGGTTTTCAGAAACAGTGGGTTTTTCTATTAGACGAGGAAGCACGTTCTTGTAAAACAATGAGAGAAGGAGCAAAAGAAGTCTTCCTCGGATTCTAAGCTACTATTACTTTTCTTTTTTTTATGAGTTAGATTTTAGTTTTCTAGAGAATATCAATGTTTTTTCATCTTTGTTGCCTTAATTTCAAGAAACATCTAAGACTTTTTCCAGTTTGAACTGAACAGACTGACGAATGCAGTGAAAATGACCTGACAAAGAAAGGAAGTTACCTGTATAAAGCATAGAAAGAAAGAGAGAGAGAGAGGTCTCCTGGAGACGTTTTAAATTATCAGTGGTGACTTTGTGTTTAAAAGAGAGGACAGACAAAATATTGTGGTCATGATGATGATGATAATGATTAAAGAGAGTTGCATTTTTTAGAAACAGAGGAAAAAATGTTAATCCACTGCATCATGGGAAATGCAGTTTATTGTGTAGTGCAGATCATTTTTAATGGCATTATTGTTTTTATCTGCAATATTTTTTATGAGCTTTAAGGTGTTTTTAGCCTGCTTTGCTTGTTTCATTGCGTAAAGAAAAAGAAAACTAAAACAGTCAAAAAAAAATGGCAGTGCAAATCTAAATAGATAAGAGCTTATGGATAAAATCAAAACGAAAAAAAAGCAAATGTGTGCAAAAAGCAATAGTAATAGGAAATTGTTGACAATTTCTTTAGTCTTTCTTAGCTGTGGATCAAATGCAGCCCATGGATGGCATATTTTATACCAAAGATGAAGAAACCCCCCTCAAGACAGTGGAGTAGATCGATTTTTTTCGTTTCTTTTTTTCTATTTGAGATTTTTTGGCGTAATCATTTGGTTTCAGAAGTATCCGTTTGACCTTGACGGCCAAATTGGTAGTTTAGGGTTTAAACTTCCTTCCACTGTTGCAGAATCTATGTCAATCGTTCAGTTGAGAGGCAGAAAACCACCATCACTGATTCTCATGAGTGTGATCTCCCCAACAGAGGGCGTCAGAGAGCGGCTGAACCATCAATCATCTCCCGTCTGCCCAGCTGAATGAACTATACCTCTATCGCTGCACCTTCTCAGTCGCCGACCGGCGGTCGGTCGCTATTAAACACGTCGCACGTCCGTTCAGTTCCAGGCCGTTTTCATCATTTCAGCTCAAAAGGAAGGAATCAAACTGTGTACAGATCACTACCTCATCGAAAGCAATTTTACCATGAGGAACCACAGGAGAATGTGTTGCAGGTCATGAAACACAAGCTTTGCTTCAGGGGCGCTGAGAAACGTTCGTAATTAGCAGCATTAGCATAACATGTTGTTCTGAGCACTCCCGTCTGTATTTGCAGTCACGTCAATCGAAATGCCTCGTATTATATGCAAGGTTTGCTTAATTAACCGGATGCCATAGGAAATCTCTCGTGAAAATGACAGTCTTTACTTGAAAACAAAGGCTCTGTCCCAAAGCCCATGCGACCGAGGCCACATTTTGGTGGCGTAATTCCAGGTAGTAATCCTAAAATCTCAAACGCGACACATTAAAGGGATACTCCACCCCAAAATGAAAATTTTGTCATTAATCACTTTCCAAACCCGTAAAAGCTTCGTTCGTCTTCCGAAGACAATTTAAGATATTTTGGATGAAAACCGGGAGGCTTGTGACTGTCCCATTGACTGCCTAGTAAATTACACTGTCAAGGTCCAGAAAAGTATGAAAGACATTGTTAGAATAGTCCATCTGCCATCAGTGGTTCAACCGTAAATTTATTAGGCTACGAGAATACTTTTTTTGTGCAAAAAAAAAAAAAATCGACTTTATTCAACAATTGGTCTCCTCCGTGTCTCTCCGCATCACCGTAGCGCCATTTTGGAGAGTATCCACTGAAATCAAAACTGACGTACGCTTTCGGGTTCGCCCGCGACACCAGGATACTTTTCTACATGTATTTATTTACGCTTTGGATTTAACGAACCAGTGCATCCGTGCAGCGCGGCTGACACAGGATAGCGTACTCTCTTGCCGCCAGCTGATATATTCTCCAAAATTGGCGCTACGGTGATTCGGAGATACACGTAGAGACAATGTTGACCAAGTCGTTATTTTTGTTTTCTTCACGTACAAAAAGTATTCTCGTCACTTCATAACGTTATGGTTGAACCACTGATGGCAGATGGACTATTCTGACGATGTCTTTCATTCTTTTCTGGACCTTGACAGTGTAATTTACTAGGCAGTCAATGGGACAGTCACAAGCCTCCCGGTTTTCATCCAAAATATCTTAAATTGTGTTCTGAAGACAAACGAAGCTTTTACGTGTTTGGAACGACTTGGGGGTAAGTTATTCATGACAACATTTTCATTTTGGGGTGGAGTAAACCTTTAAGGTCTCATGGATGCAGGATGACCATCGCGAATATACATCAAATATACTCCATTTGGGACAGAGCCTAAGGTTCTCATCATCGTTGGATTCGGCGGTTGCTCAGGTGCCTTGACAGCTCGGAATTAGGGTTAGAAATATCGCGTGTGACATTTCGACCTTCCATATCTGAAATCTGCTTTCTTTTTATCAGGCTGCCCATTCCAGAGGGGGGAAACTAGCAAACAGAAGAGTAGAAAGGGGAAACGTAGTCCGTCCAAAAATAAAAATTCTGTCAAAATGAAGAACAATGTTAACCAAACATTTTCGATTTCCGCAGAAAAAAGTAAGTCATGTTTGGAACAGCATGAGTAGCCTAAATGACAGAATTGTAATTTTTGGACAGACTATAATTTAACATAAAAACAAGGCTGCTGTCCTTTATTTACCATGAAGTAGATGTTGTTTTGATGTAATCTGATAGGAAAGCGCTATATTAACACGTCCGCAAAGAGTTTCAATACACATGGTGAATTATGAACTGTCTTTGCTGCCTTCATGGTCATATGGCTCATAAATACGCCTCCTAGTTTTACAGTCGGGTAATTAGAGTTGTCGAGGTGCACTGGGAATAAATTAATCTGTCATTAAAGGGCCAACGAGAGACTTTGAACATCATCATGAAAGCTTTGGTCTTTTTTCCCCTGTATTCCTACAACGTGACCTCTATACAACTACGTAATGATCTCAATTAGCCACTAGGGGACAGTATTAAAGCAAAGTTGGTGTATTTTATCGTCTGTGATGACCATTGCAGTGATATGACTCTTTGGATTAAAGTGATGCCAAGTTTGTAATGACCAAGACAGCACTGCTTCAGTAAGGACAACAAGCTAGCTTTTCATTTTCAGCTGTTTAAAAAGAAAAAAAGTCACTGTGTTTTGTGTCTGTTATCCACTGTCTTTTTGGAGAGTTCTTTTTATCATGTGCTCGCTGCTATCAAGCATTCAGTATTTAAGTGGTCAGGGCCTTGGGAATGGAGAGGAAATTCGGGCTGGTGCCTCATACAAGAGGTGTGTGTTGACGTCGTGAACGTTATACACTCTGCAGCCTTCATGCTTTTCATTAAAGAGTGAATAAATGTGTCCGATTAAGCTGAAGGTTTTTCTAACTGTAGGATGGAGTTCTCATCCCAACTGTAATTTAGTAAGCTAAACACCTTTCATCCACTCGAAGGTTTTCGCTGGCTAGAAACGCTGTGCTCCCATTCATTGGATGTGAGGTCCAAGCCATGCATTTTTATCTGTACATCTGATTGGCTGTCACGGTTGAGGTCATTGAATGACGAATGTTCGTTCGTTCATTGGACTGTCAGGAAACAGCGTACTACGTTCAACCAAATTCAACACAAACGGCAAAACCTCAATTAGACACTAACGTACTGGCAGATGAAATAGAGAAATATTTATGGAAATGTTTTTTGTACAGGTGTTGTTGAAATATGAAAGCGGAAGAGTTTTACGATGCTACGTTGATTTCTTGAGTTGCTTCACTTTCTTGCCTCCCATGTGCTCGAGCTGTGATCCTGAGAGTGTCTGTAGACCAGTGGATGTTAGGTTTAAACTTCTGTTTATTTTTCTTTTGATGAAGCTTTCAATAAAAAAAAATCTACAAAATCACGCCACTTTTTGATTCTGGTTGAGCTTTTCTTTTTGTGACTTTTATGCTGTTTGTTGAAAGAGCTAATCAATAGCAGTCGCTGCACATTAGGCTGCATGGGATAGGACATATTTTATATTGGAAAAAATTGCACACTCTTTAACAGGGCTCTAGATGCGACAATAAAATACATATTTATTAAAAAATTATTTGAAATCTATTTATATGTGGTCCAAGTGCTCCCCATTGATTGCTGCATGCAACAGTTAAACACAGCCAAGCCATGATGTCCGAATCACAAATAAATTATTCTTGGGAACTAGTCAGATTCACAAAACAGCCCTAAACTTGCTTGTGAGCTAAAGGTTTGAATCAGATCTCACTCATTGAATCATTTAGAGCCATTATTAAGTTTACAACTGACGCCTTCACTGAATCCAGAGTCATTTTCCAGTTATATCTGACTCAGGGTTACTACAGTTATCTGTAACTAAAACTACAAACATTAAACATATGTTCATTACTCAAAATAAAATAAAAATGAACTGAAATAAAATAAAATACAAAACTTAATTTATTTCAGCTAGTTGCCAAGGCAACGTTTCTCATTTTCACTTAGTTTAACCTAATGTACTAAAACTAATACTGAAATATACCTAAATAACTGAACTAAAACACAACAAAAATTATTTGAAAAAACTATATATATATATCAATATTTGTTCTTTATTTATAAATATTTAAAATATACACATCGTATTCAAAACATTAAAAACCTACAATAGTAAATCAATGATACAAACAAACAAATAAATACATAAATAAATGAATTCATGAAATAAAATGAATGAATGAATGAAAAATAACACTGGTCCAATTCCAGTTGAAGCTGTGATGTATAATTTTGGGTTCTAAAATTAGTATTTACTGACTGGTACTTCATATGACAACATGAAATTAAATTATACACATTCATGGAAGATTTTAGTTTGAAAGAATATAGAGATAATATTAAAAAATATTATTGGTTATTGTTTAGCATATGCAGTCTTGAAGGATGAATCGACTCTAAGGGAAACTTGGTTTGGGACTGTAAGCTTCTATCAACACAACATTTGAATATTCTAAACAAGTGCCAAAAATGCAATCAGGGTCACTATATAGAGCAACAAATAATATATACTAAATACAACTGGAAAACACAAATGTATGTAAATGTTTAACCATGGTTGTATATTACTATTTATGAAAAAGACATGGGCCATATATACACAGATGTACACACCAAAATCCTAATATGTATGAGATACAGTGTAATTGAAAACAGTACAATGGTCATACAGTGTCTTGACAGAAAATATATGCTCTGCAGAGCTGAACAAGCAGACAGATCACAGACACTCCGATGGAAAGAATGAGAGGTCAGTGAACCCTGCCCTTCTCTATAGGGCCTGTAACTATTTGGGCCTGTCCTCTGCCCACTCCTTCAACACTGATCGATAGAGGGATTGTTCAGACACACAAGTGACTGTTTCAGTCTTGCGTTGACCTTTCGACCTGGCCTCCCCCACCCCGCCACCCTCGCCATCCTCGCCATCCCCCTCCACTGCATACAATACTCATTTTCATATCTGACATTTAGCTACAGTAGATTAAGGGCAAAGACTATCTGCATGTACACTCTGCTATTTATTCTTTTTTCTGAGCTGGATCGATTCCGTGCCTCTTCTGACACACGCCATGTTTTCTTGTTTAATTTGCAGTTAGATGCATTAAGCAGTTTGAGACACGATTCTGTTCTTTGCATGTAATGGTCAGCTGCTTCCAGTAAAATTATATTTTTTAATATTGAATTAATATATCATATCTTTTTTTAGCTAAAATAACTAAATATATGATATTTGCCAAATTTTATTGGTTATTTTATATTTATTGGTGATAAATTATTATTTTGACTGACACACTAAAGATTTTTTTTGTTTGATTTGTTTGTTTGTTGTTTGAAAGCATGTTGAATCAGACATTAATTTAAATATTATTCTTGTTTGATTTGATAAGATTTTTCTATTCTAATGCATATAATGTATTTTATGCAAAGTTATGAGACATACATGGTCACTAACTTATTTTTATCAAATTTATTTCTAAAAGTTATACTTTACAAAGCTTTTTAGAGCAGTAAGTTACCTTTAAAGGGGTCATAGGATGCTACATGCACTTTACAAGTTGTTTGAACTGAAATGTGTGTTGGCAGTGTGTGTACACAACCACCCTATAATGATAAAAATCCACCCAGTGTTTCTTTTATTAATCTCGTTAAATCCTTTCCCCTTTCTCAAATCAAGCCGTTCTCAGATGCCTGTGTATAACATACATGACATTACCCCGTAGCAGATCTATACAGGTGGAGCTGGGGAAGGTGGAGGGTTTCTGAAGCATGCTGCAACTGCTACAGCAAGTACTAGCCAAGTATTCGAATGTTGAGCAGCAAGCTCATTGGCTGCTGATGCGAAAAGAAACCAGCGAGCTGTGCCATGTGAATGATAACGTGATTATATCAGATTGATTTAGAGCCTGCGCCATCTAGAGTTTCATGACAGAACTTTGTATTTACGTTGAATGCCCATTAACCAGTTTGAAATTTTCTGATTTAATTATTAGGATTTTCACACAATATCTACATGATAATTTGCATACAACAATAGTAATATTAATACTAATACATTTTATTAATCTTAAAAAAGTTGCTAAAGCATGTTATGTATTTTTACTTATAGTATTACGTTTGTTATTTATGAGATATAAATGGTAATACATTTATTTCTTTAGAATTTATTTCTAAAAGCTGCACTTTTGAAAGCAAAAAGTTATTTTTAATAACTTTTTAACAATCACCCATTGTTGCGTGTTTTAAAGACCCACCAAATGGTGCAATTTGTCATTTATCAAAATATTTGACAGATTAAATTAATATCAGTCCATCTGTCAGTGTAATCTTGACAAACAGACGAGGGAATTTCTGTCTTGTTCTGTCAGATTGGAGCTGTACTTAAGACTAGAAAACTGCTGCCTGACTGCAATACCAAGATGAACTTAAAGAGCACTTTTAACTCAGTGACCAACCTAGTTTCCCATTTCCTATGGAATGACTGCTCATGATTTGTGCCATTAACACACTTTCCATTGTCTCGTCTTTCTTTTCATCCCATCCATCCCTGTTCCACACGCCTCACCCATTCCTTCCTCACTGCCCCTGCATCTTTTTCCTCTCTTTTGTCTTGTTCTCTAATGTTTCATAAGTTGTTTCATGCTGTGCTGGCACTGCCTCCAAACACTCTGAGCTTGCATAATGTGAAGCTGGAACTGCTGCCAAAAGGTGTTTAGTCTGTTTGTTTCTCTCTTTCTCCCCCTCCTCAAGACGTAATGGGGAAAATACTGCAAATATTAGCAGCTCCAGGGTCAAAGAGCACATTGACTGAAAACTCTAGTTTGAGGGATTTGCTCATACACTTTCAAAAATCTAAAGACTTTCACTGGCTTCTCGACTGAAATTATAAAGTGAAACAAGTTTTGCCATATTCATATTCCTGCTGCTCTTGTACATTTCCTGCTAAAACATGCTTTTCCTTTAAAACAGAACCGGATTTCAAAATCACTGGGATATGAAGCAATCCTGCATTCCACTGGAATTGAGTTACTGTGTTTTGTAGCAGCCGGTTATTGACGTATTATTTCTTGTAACATCTTTTGTCTCTGACAGAAGTGAGTTATGCCATGGCAACAGCTGTTGTTTCTGTGGCTGCACAGAATCTGCTACAAAGCAACATCTTTCACACATCCTGCTTGCCTTATACTTGTTTATCAAATATTATGGTTAATTAAAGGGATAGTTCACCTAGAAATTATCATTCTGTCATCATCACCCTCATGGTGTTCCAAACCCGTAATGGTGTGTGCACAACAAATGCGAAGCGAATATTCACATTGCATTCAGTAGTGTGTTTAGGCATCACGCAACCCACGCAATTGCATGGGGCCCCACGGTCCAGATTTCTTCCGATGTGAATTTATCTATTTCTACCGGAACGCAAAATCCAATCCAAAAAATCCCCCCGTGCCACTTTCTGAGGGCCCCAAAACACTAAACATGCCCCTGATTGTGTTATCGCTCTCTAGATTACTCCCAGGATGTTTTTCGCGTGAAAAAGAAAACATTGCATAATGCTCTCCTCCATTTTCGGATACAACCAGACATGTTAAAATGGATGTGTCAATAAGTTTCCGCTCGAGTTGAAATTTTTCAACATGCACAGAAGATGTTATTAAAGGGGTATATTGCAAGGTTGCGGCAATCGCGTAGCCCAATTGCGTCATTCGCATCTCCCGGCGCTATTTGCGTCTTTGCAATGACTTTGTATGTAATCTACTCGTGCAAACAATTAAATTCACTTTTGGTGTGCAAACACCATACTTTCGTTAATTTTCGGAGCACAAATATCTGTAGATTTCTGTACTACTTCAAAAATGCTTCAAAAAGTCAATAAAGAGATCTAACTAATCCAGATGAATTGAGCAGTTCAGTCAAATTTTCTGAAGAGACTCGATCACCTCTGATGAACAGATTTAATTTAGGCTTTTATTAATTAGTAATCAACGTGCACATCAGTTATGGCAAGCGGAAATTCAAGCATGCTTTTTTGACTTGTGAGAACTAATGAGATGCATTCTGGTATGTTACGCAGCGCATTTGAGCTTCCATAAGAACCAATGAGGTTTGTTCTCGTGCGTCAATCATGTACGAGTGAGCATATTAATATGTGAATAAAAGGCTAAATGAAATCTGTGCGTCATATAAGGTGATCGAGTCTCTTCAGAAAATTTGGACTAAACTGCTAAATTAATTTGGATTTATTAATATGAATATCTTCATTAGTGTTCCCAAGATTAAACGAAAGTCTAGGGGTTTTGGAGGGTGAGGGATTTTTGGCCGTGTTACGCTCACATACGATTACATTTACATAACTTTACATTTAGTCAGTTGCAGACAATTGTATCCAAAGCGACTTACAATTGGGGGATACATAAAAAGCGATTCTTCTTAAAGAGGCAAAAAGACACAAGAAGTGGTTGTAATACCAAGTTCTTAGACATTGTTCAAATAAGTACAAGCTAGAAAGAGAAGGAATAAATAAAGAGAGAATTTTTTTTTTTTTTTTTTTTTAGATGAAGTCAAGTAGCGTTTAGAGATGAGTTTTCAGCTGTCGCTTGAAATTGTCAGGGATTCAGCATTCCGGCTAGGGGTGGGAAGATCATTCCACCAGACAGGAACGGTAAACGAAAATGTTCTGGAAAGTGATTTTGAGCCACTCTGTGATGGTACCACGAGGCGTCGCGCACTAGCGGATCTCAGACTTTTGGAGGGGATGTAGATTCGTAGTAGTGATTGGAAGTAGGCGGGTGCTGAGCCTGTTGCTGTTCTATATGCAAGCATCAATGTCTTGAACTTGATTCGGGCCGCAACCGGTAGCCAGTGCAAGGAGATGAAGAGAGGTGTAACATGGGCTCTTTTGGGAGACCAGTCGTGCCGCTGCATTCTGAAACATTTGTAGAGGTTTGATTGTGCTTGACGGAAGTCCAGCCATAAGAGCATTGCAGTAGTCCAGCCTAGAAACGACAAGGGCCTGGACAAGAAGTTGTGAAGCATGCACGGTTGGAAGGTCCTGATCTTTCTGATGTTGTGCAATGCAAAACTGCAAGATCGAGCGGTCTTTGCAATATGGTCTTTGAAGTCAGCTGGTTATCAAACGTGACACCAAGATTTCTGACCGAGTGGATGGGGTAATTGTAGAAGAACTCGCTGGATGGGACAAATAAAAATCAGTACTGTAGAGTTGGCATGCAGGGAAGACAGAAGAGCAGTCTTGCCATGTTGAGCTGTAGTGATAGTCTTTAATCCATGCAGAAGATGTCTGCCAGGCAGCCTGAGATCCGTGCAGCTACCGTGGGATCATCTGGTTGAAATGAAAGATAAAGCCGTGTGTCATCAGCATAGCAATGGTAGAAGAAACCATGTGCCTGTATGATGGGACCCAGAGATGTAGTGTATATAGAGAAGAGGAGGGGTCCAAGAACTGATCCCTGAGGAACCCCAGTGACAAGTTGATGTGCTTTGGATACCTCCCCTCCCCAAGACACCCTGAAAGACCTACCAGTGAGATAGGATTCAAACCAGCGAAGTGGAATCCCTGTGATGCCCAGTGATGAGAGGGCAAACATGAGGATCTGATTATTGACAGTGTCAAAAGCAGCAGAAAAATCCAGCAGAATAAGAACTGATGATTAGGAATCAGCTTTTGCAATCCGCAAGGCTTCTGTTACTTCTATTACAGTTCATACATAAATTAACAGTTTATTCTAACCCTTAACCTGAGTATTAAACTTGTGTGTGTGAGACTCATCCTGCACCTGAATGATACCTTAAATAATGAGAGGGAAAAGTGTGAAGACTTTGGAGTAGACGAATATCGCTTTTGGACTCTTTTGACTTTGGTCAGTAAGTTAAGCCACCTAGAAACCACCCAACACGCCCTAGCAACTACATAGCAATATACTGCAAAACACCCACAGGGTTTGTACTGGCAAGCACCACTAGTTTGATAAATTTATAGTTTGCCTTTAGCTACCAATAAAAGTGTAGTGTTCTCGGTTTAAATTGAACGTTTCTCAACACATTTCAGCATATTTGAGTCCATTACACAAATTATCAGACAAGCAGAGCAGAAAATATGAAAAAGACTCTGCAGACTTCATTCCGGTGAGAGTACACATCATTCTACTTCATATTCATCTGCACACTGCACCTGCAATTTAGTCTAAAAGCTATTTATGGTTGTACTTTGATTTTTCTTCATACTAAATGTGTTTGTGCCTCAGATGGGAGCCAGAAGGTGAGGATATTTAGGTTCTGAGGAGATGCTTCTGGAAGTCACGGATACTTCTGAAGGCCTGGATTGAGCAAACATCACGTCTGGAGTGTTATAGGATAACCTGAGCTTTATTCAGCTGGTTGAGCTGTTTCTACAGTTACCTGCAGAACAATAACCAAGTATGGCAAGTTATATCATTGTATTATTAGATAATAATATATATAACTTCTTTTGAACTTCTATCCATCAAAGAATCCTGTCATGGTCAATTGACTTGGTAGCTAAATCATGGACATAAACGTATTGTGCACAGTGCATATACAAGCTGATGGATGCTGAGAATGTGATTGGTTCTTTTAACTAAAGGTGCGTCAAGAAGTTTGGTTATGGTTTTGATTTTGTTCGTGTTAGCTCGGTTCACGTGTCTCTTTAAAAGAGCGAGTGTTTCGTGCTGAGAGACGATTTCAAGGGGTCTCGTGTTTTTGGTAGTAATGGCGACCGATGGGATGGTGTCAAGTTCTTTTATTTATAACAATCTCTGCCTCTCTACCCTCTAATGCAAACTACAATTCACATTACCTTCAAAGACAACGGTGGCACAACAGGTCCTCTCGCCTTTGCAGTGGAAAAGCCAGCCTCCATAATCAATTCCTGAGCGGCCAGATCGATTACCTCAGTGCTAGGAAACCGATACGAAGGATTCATCTCTCATTAGAAAGCGCAGACATGAGAGCCAGGCTCTCAAAGCGAGGCGAAAAGCGGAGGACCGACTGCATAAAGAAGGGAAACCAGAGCTGAGTGATTTTGACCAGGACAGGAAGGTTGACCCATTCATCACGATGACAGAGCTAGGTGTCGGGTGACAGGAGGGACAGGACATTCTCGATTAGCTTTCTTACCGTGTATAAAAAGGCTAGCACTCCAAATTACCATCTGTCCTTTACTACCTCATGTTCTCCAAATGTATAACCTGTATGATTTGAGCAGGAAAAAAATGCTTGTAGGAAATAATACTCATAAACATATACTGCACGTTCATTCAAAAGTATTTAAAAGGTTATTATTAAAAAGCAGCAGATAATCACTGCTGAACAATTAAAATAAAGACATAGCAGAAAAAATCACATTATTAGTATTATTATTATATTAATACTACTATAGCGTTGTTGTTGTTGTTTGTTATTTATTTAAAGAATTTTCCAAGCATGATTTATTTTCTTTAACCCAGAGGAAAATATGTTTAGGTAACTTAAAAGTAGTATGTGTCATGTTTTAAAGGTAATTCCAAGAATTAGAATTAAAAAATATAATAATGTATATAATAATATATGACACTTTCATACAAGTCTTTACAGTAATGTTACAAAAAACACATATAACTACTACTGAACGTAAGATTGTTGTTGTTGTTGTGCTGCTGCTGCTAATGCTAATTAATCATCCCCCACCCCCCAAAATAATTACAAATAAAGATAATAATTATTGATTTTTCTTAATAATTTTTGATCATTTATTAGTCAAATATAGCCATAATTATCTAATGTTGTATAGAAATATTATATACTATGTTTAATTATTATTTGTTCAATTTATCTGTTTGTTTTAAATTGGTATTTAGGAAGAGCATGTGAGATTTAGAATTAGTTTGATATTGACTGATGTTTTACAATTAATATATAAATTAATGTCCAAAGTCTGAGACTATCTGATGAATGCTATGTTTTGCATTCTAATTTAATTCATTACAAATGATATTATCAGCATAGCAAACTGAGTAATCCAGTAAATGATTGTGCTTATTGGATCATTGACCTAGAAAGAGTGAAGAATTGTAAATATTTGTTATAAATATTTATAGACACACACAACCACTCAAAAGCTTGGGGTAAGTAGTGTTTCTTTTTTTTTTCACAGTAATACTGTGAATTTTTTTTACAATTTAATGTAGCTGTTTTCTATTTTAAAAGGCTTGCAATTCAATTTATTCAAAAGTCCAGACATTACCCAAAATCTGTAAAGTATCTTAAGAGTTATATAAGTTCACAATATTTCTCATTTAATTTTTTGTCTTTTCTGATCCAAGTTGATATCCTCTTCACTCTTCTTTCTGTCTTTTTCCACCAGAGTTTTCCAGGAGCTTTAGTGGGAATATCACAGTTTTTTTCTCTTGTTTCCATTCCTCCTTTCAAGATATGACGAACTCCACGGCAGAGAAGTTGCCATGGCGTCAGTGCCGACAACAGCCATAAACAGTGGCAGTGTGTAATGTGCTGAAGATCCCAGTGCAGTTCAGCTGGGCACTGCACCGACTGCTGGAGACTCAAACTACATTAAGTGCACACTGTGTGAGAGGTTTTTTTCTCCTTCCTCGTAAGATTGTACGATGTGACCCCGCAGTGAGATCTTGGGTTAAAGCCAAGGCAGATTGTGAGACTGTTTAACTGTTATTTACGTCAGCCTGCATGCTGTACTTCTTAGCTAAGACTTTATTCAAGATTGACAGTGTTGTCAGAGCATTTTAGGTCAACAGCCCATATCTGATCTTGAAACTGAAATATGAAATAACAAAACTCTGGGCCTGTCCCAATAACCACATTTGCGGTCTAGGCCACTTGAGAGCATGTGCACAACGACAGGAAGTAAGCGTGCAAGACAGACCGCCTCTGAATAATACCAAAGCTCAGTGCCATTAACTTACACTGTATCTACACCATTTTAAATACAGCTTATCCTATCATTCATCATGTTAAGCAAGTCATGCTCCAAAATAGCAAGATTTCCAGGAAAATGTATTAAAGTCGAGTACTGAAAATCAAAATGTGTTAATAAAGCTCTGTAAAACTTAAATGCATTTTTACAACACTATGTGTGTCCCATCGAGTGATCAAACGTTCTGCACACTCTTGAGGTCTGCACGCCTACTTGAACACTTTGACCAAATACAGGAAATGTGTCATGAAAGTAGACAAGTGGTCAAGTGCAAAGATGGGTATTGTGACAGGCCAGTTATCAGTGTTGTTATTATTATCAAAAACTGAAACTTGTTATTTGAAATAAAGCTGGAATAAAAAAGAAAAACTAAATATTAGTGAAAATGTAAAAACTTGATAGAAAATTTGAAATGTTGCCTTGAAAACGGACTGAAATTATTTAAGGTGAAGTACTAAAAGCAAAATAGAATTGAAAAAAAAAACACTAAATGAAATTTAAATGAAAACTGAAAATAAAATAATAAAAGCTAATTCAAAATTAGAATAGTATTTATAATAGTATATATTATTGATAGTAAAATAACACTGAACATGTTATATTTATATATACTGCCAACAATCCCATTCTTAACTAAATTCTATATTCTTATTTTCTATCTAGGATATATTTTTTTTTTTAAATTTAAACAAGATCAATTCACTTGAGAGGCAATACTGCATAAGATTTGTATGCAATGACAAATTTCATTTGTCATAAGTATAAGCAACTTTTTGCCAATGCATTACCACTAAAAGACAATTATAATCAAGATACAAAATGTGTCAAATTTTAATGTAATCTGCAGTGTTGCTTCTCAAGCAAATGAATCATGTTTTTATGATTAGTAGATATTTACGAGCAAATAAATAAAAATAGACAAAGTATGTCGAGACCAGTTTTGTCGAAAGAAGTCACTTGAAATGGTGGCAAAGGTTTCACTGTTCTTATCTTTAGACAAAGAAGTTTTTCTGCTGATCTGAGATCAGGAATAGTTACCTCTGATGCCACTGAGGCCCTCCTGAGAGAGGAATGTCTATTTTCCAGGCAGGTTAGACCGGCGGTGGGTGGATAGTGAATCAGATACATATGGGTGGTGGTAAAGAATGGGTGAATTATAGCTTATTTCAAAGCCCTGTTTGTGTTCCTAAGAGCAGGATGGGACAATACCTCATCCTTGTGTTTTAAAGCACAGGTCACTGCGATCCTGTGTGTGTGTATGTGTGTGTGTGCGCGCGTTTTTGAGACAAATGAGGACATAAATTTGTATAATGACGAAGGTATGACATGGGTATTACAAGGAGAAGGTGACTTTTCAGGACATTACCCAATGTTCCCACTTTTCAAAACGCTTATAAATCACACAGAATGGAGTGTATTGAAACTCTGAAATAGCACAAAGTTTCCTGTAAGGGGTAGGTTCAGGTGTAGGGTTGGTGTAGGGCAATAAAAAATACAGTTTGTACAGTATAAAAACCATTACGCCTAGGGGATGTCCCCACTTTTCACAAAAACAAAACCGTGTGTGTGTGTGTGTGTGGTGTGTGTGTGTGTGTGTGTGTGTGAGAGAGTGCTGGTATGAGCACATGTTTGCTGTAAGGGCATTCCATCGGCTTTCTCTGTGTGTGTGTGTGTGTGTGTGTGTGTGTGGTGTGTGCGTGTGGTATGGCACATGTTTGCCTGTAAGGGCATTCACGGCTTTCAACATATTAAGATTACTCTCTTGCAAGATGTAAAGGCCAATGGGAAACGTGGTTTTTGGGTGGGCGGACGGGCAAGGAAGAAAGCCTGCTAATAAGCTAACTGATGAATGGAATGTTAAATAGAGTCCACTGACGTGTTGAATATTGGCTAAAGCCTGCTGACCACTTCCATCTTCTATGGTAACCCAGACTCATCATGGACACTGGCCTGTTAGATCAGGGCCATGTGTCTCACACACATGATACAACAGTATTTCTAGAGTTCAGTCAAGTTTATCAGTATGATATTTTTTTAAATGCAATTGTAATTCCTGTTTTGACCTATTTCTTGCTAAAACCAGAAGCTTGTTGTCACAACATTTTGTTTTAGGTATGCAAACGGCTTTACTTGTTAGTCTTTTGTAGCAATATTAGCCTGTTTTAATCTTATGCAAAATAAGAATAGTGCGAAAACTATAATGGGTTAGCAAGCTAACCAGTTAGCATCAGGTTACTAACTGTGAGCCAACTGAAAACACAGAGAAAGAGAAATGTGTAGATTCACCAATCTGGTCAGGCACAGAATAGTACCCTAAATAAGCGTGAGAACGAAAGCGTCAATTTTAAAATGTGTATATATGCTAAAAGTTTATTTTGTGACTTTTTTAGTTAACTAAGCTAATATATTCCACAGTTAACATGGATTAAAAAAATGTATATACCTTGTTTAGATATTAAATATTATATAATAATCTGATTATCTTGAATCTTAGAAATGTTAATTTTGTAACTTGTTTTTAGGAGTACACATATAGATGACTAAGCTAATTTAGTCCATAGTTAACATGGGCTGTGTTTAAAATTGCATACGCTTTGAGTAGGTACTTATTTCAAATAAGTAATTACTTAACAACCATTAAAAAAGATGTTCTATACATGAAATGTAATCCATACGTCCAACATTGTCATGTTTTCACTGTCATGTGGCCAACAGCAGCAGTTGCATCACATCACATCACCAACTAGGTAGGGAAGTATGCGATTCGGTGCAGCTAGGAACTTGGACTAGGACTTAATGTAAAAGTGCATAATAATATTATCTAGAATGCACTTTTTTAATATACAGTAGATACTAAGCTAATATCAGCAACATGGACTGAAATAAAATATATTTAATAATATTATTATCTTAAAACATTGTCTCATTGTACGCCTTGACCCTGGGTTCCAGACTTTAGAATAGCACTGCTTTTACTCTGTCCTTTAGGATTGCATTGTCCTGGGACGTCTGAGGGGCCCTTCTCTCTGGCTGTGTTTTAGTTGTAGTGGAAGCCAGGCACATCTGGACCCGATTAGGCCTGTAATGTCACATGGACCATCAGATTATTGTCTCTACCTCATTCGGCTCTGAGCTCCACCGACTCCAACGTCCCCACCTCCAACATTTAAGCAGTTATTACACTCTAAAAAATGCTGGGTTAAATATAGCCCAGCACTGGGTTAAAAAGGGACAAACCAGCTATTGTGTTGTTGTGACCCAGCTATTGGGTTGTTCTGACCCAGCGGTTGGTTTCAAAATAACCCAACCGCTGGGTCAAAACAACCCAATAGCTGGGTTTGTCCCTTTTTAACCCAGCGCTGGGTTATATTTAACCCAGCATTTTTTAGAGTGTAGTGTTAATCACACATAATCACAGACATGTTTTACTCTGTGAGATCATGCCTTAGGTTGAGTCTTCAAAATGGTATGGCTGGGGGAAAACAACATGAAAAGTCAGTGTGACTCCTAACTTCTGGTACACAACACAACGATTGCACTGTTTAAGGAAGCAATGAAATATTTTCCATAGAACGTCCTGTTATGAATTTGTATGATTCCTTACAGTTGTAGGTAGTCATGTAGCAGGCACGTTTATACACACTAAAGTGAAGTGCCTCAACCAATCACATCTTCTTACTCTTTTTGCTTTCATATACATTTTGTTCATCATGGCATGTATGCATTGAATATCTTGCACTGGGATCAGGTGCCCTGTATTATATACTACATTACTGTATATGAAAGTGCAAAATTTGATCTTAAATCTATAATCTTGCTCACACAGAACCAACTGTGCGTGCAGAGTTTGTTTCAGGTCTCAGGGTCCCTGCAGCATGTATTGACTTAGCTGTGTACACATAACACTCTCAATGGTCCTGGCCTGCCAAACCTCATTTTGTCACTATCTCTCTGCCCCCGCTGAGAGTGATGTTTTCCAACATGAAAAAAAAAACTCAATTAGCAGGCTGAGTCTCCTAGACAACCGCAGGAGTCACCTGATCATTAAGAACTGACACTAATTAAAGCAGTTTTGTCTTCCCAAATTAAGCTGGAGATTTGGTCTCACCTCAGCATTGTGAGCTGAAATTTAAAGGTCAGAGGTCAGCTCTGTGATTGGAAAAAGGATTTCAGACTTCCCATTTCTTGCTTTTGTGCACTCTCTCTCTCCCTCAATCTTCTTTTTCATTTTACCACCTTTCCGGTGTAAAAGGAATTTACATTTGCCTGTGTAGCTGTTATGTTACGCTCTAAACATGCATACAGTCTAGACTGTGGTGGTTGCGCCTGTTCAAGAAAGACTCATAAAAACAGGTTTGGAGAGTTCTGGTTTATATTTTAGTCTATTCCCCATGCGCTGGCCTTGCAAGTTCATCACAAATGCATTTTGTGTGTTTGTGTTGCTCAGCGGTTGCTCAGGTAGTTCAGAGACTTTGGATGGTTGCCAGGGTGTTGCTATGCTGTTGCTAAGGTGTGCTGGTAGTCCTACAGCACTGGGAATTTTCATTGTTTGTTTCACTACATTTGTCTTTCTAGTGACAGTTTGTGCATTAGTAGTGGGGATTTTTCACTGACTTTTTCTGCAAGTTGCAAGCATACGCCAGTAGGTGGCGACAAGTGACTGTCTTTATGAGGGAGTCATTAAACCGGTTCATTCAGGAGCAAATGGAGTGGCTGCTGTTATCATAGATATTTATAAATAGATTCCTTATTAGCAGCTTTTTCTATGGACCGCTATAGGTAAACCAGTGCCATATTGGAGTTGTCAAAGCAGGTCTGTGAACACACAAGAGCAAGTTGACTGTGCGTCTGCAACCATAGTTATACACACATATGAATCACAAGAGTATACCACGCATGCGTGAGTCGGCATTCTGACACAGAACCTGGATGAGCTGCGCCTTGTGTGCAAGCAGAGGAATGCACACGCATATGTCGTGGTACTGTCGTGAACCTGCGTCAAAGACTGACACAGAAGAGAAGAAACTGTTGAATTTTCTTTGCACACAAAAAGTATTCTTGTAGCTTCATGACATTACAGTTGAACCACTGATGTCACATGGACTATTTTAATGATGTCCTTACTACCTTTCAGTTGTGTCAGTTGCTAAAAAGTTACCATAGTTTAAAAATCTGTAATACTGAGTAAATGCATATTAAAAACATAAACCAACACATTCTCACTTGTGAACGTTTATCTAATTTCTTCGGGAATTTAAATTTCAGCAGTTTTTAGAACCAAGGCTGCACAATGTTGTGGCATTTTGGAAAACTCATTGATTTTGACTGATGGTCAATGTTTGAGTGATGAAACGTTGACCAAGATGGCGGACATGTCAACATGTCTATACACATATATCTATTCACTTCTATGGCTGCGCACAGGGAGAGTCATTGAATCAGTCACTAAAACAGGTTGTTCATAAATACTGATTAATTCACAATCTAAACAACTGCTTTTATGAGTAATTAAATCATTCATTCTACCAATTCGTTCAAAACACTGATTCATTCAAAAATAAAACAAGTGGTTGTCTTTATGCACGAGTCATTTAATCGTTCATTGTTTAAAAACACTGATACGGTGACTTTGTTTTCACTGGCCAAGCAAAAGTAGACGTGACGTGACATGTGGCCAAGTATGGTGACCCATACTAGGAATTAGTGCTCCGCATTTAACCCATCCAAAGTGCACACAAACAGCAGTGAACACACACAAACCGTGAACCACACACCCAGAGCAGTGGGCAGACTTATGATGCAGCGCCCGGGGGAGCAGATGGGGGTTCGGTTTTTGCTCAAGGGTCTCACCTCAGTCGTGGGATTGAAGGTGGGAGAAAGCGCACTGTACATTCACTCCCCCCACCTACAAACCCTGCCGGTACGAGACTCGAACCCACAACCTTTGGGTTATGAGTCCGACTCTCTAACCATTAGGCCACGACTTCCCCAAGTCTAGGAACCAAGACCAAGGAACTAGTAACATTCTGTCTAAAATGTAAGTTTCTCGATATTAACTTAGTGTTAATAATATTAATGAACTGTAATAACTGGTAAAAGCAATATCACACTTGCCATCATGCTACTGATGTGAATATTCCGACATTTGGAACAACAGCACTCTTGTTTGTATGATACTGCTTTAATGTGCTCTAGCCTATAATAAAAGAAATATGGACAGCATTTCTCAGATAATTAGGTCATTTCAATGAGAAATATGTCTTATAAATCTGAGAAACAAAACGCATTTTCTTTCTGTCTAACCAATTCCAGAAAAACTGAAAATTTAAATGGATCCCATTTGTCATTTTTCTTTCCTACAGTGTGACCTGTACATTCTCAAACAGACAGACACAACACCACAGAGAATTCGCCATGCATGGCAGATGCATTAAAACACTCAAGCGCATGTCACCTTCTGCCACTTCCGTCAGCATAACCGCCTGTCTGCAGCAGACCGCAAGCACTCTCTACAGGGCAATAAAAACACAAGTGGAATAAACTGATTTTAAAAGGCCAATTGTCTGGTGAAAGTATGAACGTGTGAAGTGAAGGAAGGAGCAGGGAGGGAGGGGAAGAGGAGGCGGTGTGTGTTACATACCAGAGCGGTGAGATCGAGCGTGTAGAGAGGACAAGGATCATTTAAAAACACATACCACTCTGCTTGGAAAACACAAGCAATGCGCTCACTCCTGTATTGTTGAACGTTACCATGTTTGAATGCCGCTACGCAGGGTTCATACATGGATACAGATTTATATATTCCATGTTTTGGAACATGGTATAGCTGGTCATTAGCTGGTGCAAGGAGGTAGACCACCCTGAGCCATCAAACAGATGGTCTTACCCAGGGTTATTATAGTTTTGAGCTTAGTTTATCTTTAATTTGACCTTTAATTTTATTTTCATTTTAGTCAGTTATGTGTGTGTGTGTGTGTGTGTGTGTGTGTATAGCATGTCAAATAATTTATCATAGTGTTATTGCTAGTGATTTTTTTATTTATTTAATGAAGGCGGGTAATAACATTTTAAACCTTTACAATATATTCTTTATATAGAAGTCAAATTAATTTGTTGCCATTTTATTTTAGTAACATTGGAGTCATTAAAATGTACTTTAGTTTTGTTTTAGCTTTTCTAGTTATATTGGTTATTTTTAAGTTTATTGTTATTTTTAATCATCAGACCACAGCTTACAACAACTTACAACAACCAGTGAGCATCCTGAACCAATTAAAAACCAGTTACCATGTTCAAAAACACAACTACCAGCTTAATATGGACTTCGAGCTGTGCACTTTCTCCCATGACGCACATGCTGTAACCTTTGTCTTGTACATGTTGCTGTTTCACTGCTGCTTTTACACCTGAAAACATCTTAAGTAGTAAGTGCGGTTCTTCCGGCCATGTCAACTGTATTTATGTCTAGAGGTTATATTACTGTAAATACAACTATTTTGGCTGTCTGTTAAAACTGTCTGTGGCATTGGATAACGTTAGAAAGCTGTAGACCAGATGTTCAAACACTTTATTCTGAGAAAAGCATTTTAGCTTCATACCATCACCTGCCTATAAGGTCCCCTCTCTGATCTGTGCACAGATGGTTATGAGGACTATTTTGTCTTGATTTTTAGCTTATTGTTATTGTTAACTAAAACTAAAACCATGAAAAAAAACTTGTTTCAACTTGTTTGAAATAAAATAATTGTTAACTGAAACAAAATACAATTGTTTTATTTCAGCTAGTTCCAAGAATGAGTGTCCAAACAGCTGATAAAAGCATCACAATAATGCACAAGTAATCAACACGTCTCCAGTCCATCAATTAACTTCTTGTGAAACAAAAGGCTGCATGTTTGTAAGAAACAGCTTCATCATTAAGATGTTTTTAACTTCACTCTGTTCCTTCCTGCTAAAATCTGAGTCTTCAATATTGCTTTCTTCAGAAAAGTTATCTCACTGGTATCAGGAGAGAAATATGCATTGATCAAGTGCCATTTACAAGTGTAAACAGTTCTAAACAAATATGTTGGTGGATTTGATGTGAGAGGACACTGGAGTAAGCGTTATGATGGGTTATGGAGTCATATTTTGGCCAGAAGTGATGGTTTAAAGTTAAAATATCTTAATGATGGATTTGTTTGTTACAAACACCCAGCTTTCCACTTCAAAAGATGTTAACTGATAGACTGGAGTCAATTACTTATGGATTATTGTGAGGTTTTTATCAGCTGTTTGAACTCTCATTCTGACGGCACTCATTCACTGCAGAGGATCAATTGGTGAGCAAGTGACTTAATGCTAAATCAAATCTGTTCAAATGAAGAAACAAGCTCATCTACATCCTGGATGAGCAAATTTTCTAATTTTTTTGGATGAACTATTCCTCTAATAATTTTCGTTATTACTGGTAACCGTGGTGATACAGAGAATAATGATAGAGTGAGTACAGAGAATCAACACTCACCTTTATATTGCACGTAAAAAGCAATTCCTTGGTATCATTCTCAAACATCTCACACGGCTCAGTAATTTTGAATATATAAGCATATAATAAGCAATAATGTATTCATATTGCTCTCTTGTTCCTTTCTTCGATCCTTCTTTCAGGGAGGAGATGTTTCACCCACACATAAGGGGATTTACACCTCTTAATTTTGTTGGTGTTACAGCTGCAGCTGAAAAGAAGCTTTGGAGAGCTCAGATTTTCAGATTGTTTAATCTTTTAAGCATGGCTTTGTTGAGTCAACATGAATTCTGTAGTCAAAGCTTTTCTTGGTTTCCCTTCATTATTCACCATCCTGTAAGCGCTGAGCAGTGAAGCAGATGGCATTTTATGTTCTCATTTTTTCTTCTGATTGTTTCAACAGCTGAACCTGGAGAGGAGAGGTAGAGTTACACTGCAGTCTGGGAGGCCCAAACACCTCACGCCCACCTTGAAATGTATGTGGTGATAAATGAACAGTAAAAAGACAACTTTATACATTGTAGTTGTATAAAGCATACAGTGGAATTTCAAAAATAGTAGAAATGCCTCTAGTTTGTATTTTTATACTTTAGTTTCATGTTTCTCATTACTAATTAGACTGTCAGAACAACAATGTGAATTTAAAAAAAGTAATGAATAAATAACCTTTTAAACTTCACCGTTTGTACAGAGGAGTTTGCGCAAATGTACTTATATTAATAGACAGAATCTTTTGTATTATTTAATTTATTTATTTAAACCCTGGACATTTCTGTTTATTTAGATTTAAATAATAAAAAAAAGAGATCCTACATATTCAGTGTGATCTGCTTGGGCAACTTGATTCCAAACAGAAATATTTTGTAAATGTGCATTAACATTATTTTTCTTTATATTACAACAAAAGGGATGTAAATATCATTTAATAACTATTATTCATAAAGGCACAATTTTACTTACCTCAAAGTAGTCTTCTTAAAAGCAACTAGTAGATGTTTTTGTCTTCAATTGCTTGTTTTTGAAAGGCTGTTAGTTTGATAAAGTTCTAGTGTTGTAGACCAGACATCTGTGTGCTTTTATTTCTTCTGAAGCAGACAGAGGTATTTTCCCATCTATTTCTTCCTCTCTTTTTTTTATAAAATCTCAGTAAATCTCCATGCAAATAACAACCACATAATCAGTAAAATCCCTTGATGGGGCTCCAAAGAGCCGAACAGGCATGCATTCAACTATTTCACCGCTTCATCGAGGAGACGCCCCATTTCAAAGAAGAAATCACCTAATTCATTCTGACATAACTTATGTTTTAAGCTCTCTTCCGTAGCCATTGGTGTGTGTGATTTGTTTGGATCTGCGTGATTAGGAACAGTGATTCAATCACAAAAAATATTTGGTTTGACATGCCCAAATGGCGTGTTTTGCACAAATGCAATGTCAATACGTGTCACTGAGTCATTGTTCAGCTAAACCACTACCACTCTGCTCTGAAGTGTACAGCAGCACATGATGGATTAATGGATCATTTAATACTGAATGAAATGTGTTTTTGGATTAGGGAGTGGTTGAACATATGCCATGCTCTCATTTCAAGGGTCTGAAAGCGATTCACAAATATTTTGGCTTATGTGCAGGCTTTAAACAAACCACTTAAAAACTTTTAAAAAGTCAACCAGACTCAACCTTCGGACTGGCATAATTCAAAATGTTTTAACCATACAGGCAAATACTATATAGTTTCTATAGAAAGCTAATGACAAGGTTCTGCAGGTTTATCATTACACCAGTAGGTGGCGTTAAGTGAATGTCTTAATGAGTGAGTCATTTAACCATTCATTAATTCAAGCGATTCGCTCAGAAACAAGTCACTGATTGAGTCATTTACTCTAACGATTAGTCATTTACTCTAATGATTCGTTCTCTGATTCATTCAGGTACGAAACACTTCTAGTTTCTCGGATTTACTCAACATAAAATCTGCTTGGTTTTGTTTGCAGATATTTTAGTTGGCCAAGCAAAATACGGTCTAAAATGTAAGTTGCTCAGTATTAACTTCTTGTTATTTATTGTTATATGAAAACAACACACAACTGCATAAAGGTAAGACATGCCTCAGGTTTCCTTTTACTTCCCGACCCAGTTGAACTGTTGTGTATAAAAGCTGTGTGTGTGTGCGTTTTTGTGACTTATGAGGACACAAATTTGGGTATGGGTATGACATAGGTATTACAAGGAGAAGGTGACTAATGAGGACATTACCCCATGTCCCCATTTTTCAAAACCCTTATAACTCTTACAGAGTGAGTTTTTTTGAGAAAGTAAAAATGCAAACTGGTTTCCTGTAAGGGGTAGGTTTAGGTGTAGGGTTGGTGTACACTCTTAAAAATAAAGGTGCTTCACGATGCCATAGAAGAACCTTTTTGTCTAAATGGTTCCATAAAGAACCTTTAACAAAACCTGTTTCACAAAAGGTTCTTTGTGGTGAAAAAAGGTTCTTCAGATTACAAAAAGGTAAGAAAGAGATGGTTCTTTAAAGAACCTTTGACTGAATGGTTCTTTGTGGAACCAAAAATGGTTCTTCTATGGCATCGCTATGAAGAACCGTTTGAAGCACCTTTATTTTTAAGAGTGTAGGGCAATAGCACATACAGTTTGTACAGTATAAAACCCATTACGCCTATGGAATGTTCCCACAATTCCCAAAAACAAACTTGTGTTTGTGTGTGTGTGTGTGTGTGTGTGTGTTGGGGGGGGATGTGTGTGTGTGTGTGTGTGTTAATAGGCCAACAATTCCTCTGTTATGGTACTTTAAAATGGTTTGTTGAGGTTGTATTATACACTAAAGAATGTGTTTAGCCTCCCAAGTGTATAGTCCCTACTGCTTATTTCTGTGACAGCAGCTCTGTCCTTGACTCTGCATCTTCTGAGATTGTAAACATATTCATAAGATTCTGTTTAAATATTTCCTCAGAGAGAACGACATGAGCCGCATAGCTTTCCTCCCTCAACACTGAGTTTTCTGACCGCATTGTCATTGAATGTAAGTAAAAACCTTATGCTCATCTGCCATTTAAAATAAAAATAATAATAATGAATAAATCAGAATTAGCTTTATTCGCCAGGTGTGAACAAACACACAAGGAATTTGTTGTGGTTTTTAAAGTGCTCCTGGTACATACATACATACATACATACACAATTGACACGAGAACAGAAAAACATTTAAATAGTAAGACTTAACAATAATAATAATGTGTATGAATCTGGAACAGTAGATTTATGAACAGATTTGTGCATTATTTACTCTATATACAGCTGTATAAATAAAGAAATACTCATATGTATTTACATAATACTTGAGAAAGAGGCGATAATTAAAGATGGAGAATTAATTACAGAACACAGGTAATGATTCATGTGTTAGTTGGTTAAGCTGGAGATGGCATGCGGGGGGACTGTTTTTATGCCTAGAGATGTGAGATTGTGGCGACAGGTCCTGTGAGATGGTGGTGCCCAGGAACCTGAATGGCTCCACTGCAGCCACAGTGCTGTCCATGATGGTGAGAAGGGGGAGAGCAGGGGGGTTTCTCCTGAAGTCCACTATCATCTCCACAGTTTTGAGCGTGTTCAGCTCCAGGTTGTTGTGACTGCATCAGACAGTCAACCTCTTGTCTGTAAGCAGACTCGTCACCGTCCTGGATAAGCCCGATGACTGTAGTGTCATCTGCAAACTTCAGAAGTTTGACAGAAAGGTTCGTAGAGGTGCAGTCATTTGTGTAGAGAGAGAAGAGCAGTGGGGAGAGAACGTAGCCCTGAAGAGCTCTAGTGCTGATGGTGCGGGTGTTGGATGCGAGTATTATGTTATGTTCATCTGCCATTTCTTTATAATGCCATCTTATTGCCTCATTGTTGAATTTATCAAACCAAACCAGAGATAAAACCATGCATGACCTTGTGATTAGAGCATGAGCTCTCTGTGTGATGAGCTGGAGTACTTGTTTAGGAGATACAAGTTCAAACCTGGCCTACATGTTGTATCTAGATCCTGTACATTAACTTTCACTCTTCCCAATAATTAGACTGTCTCTATTATCAGTTTTAATGTAAAATTTTAGAATTAGTAACATATGCTTTTGAACTGAAAACAACAAAGTAGATCCATTATTGAAGTGTTATAAAAAGAATTGACAAAGTTACACAAAAATGTCAAATGATAGATAGATAGATAGATAGATAGATAGATAGCTAGATGAGATAGATAGATAGATAGATAGATAGATAGATAGATAGATAGACAAACAGAAATAGTTAGATGAAAGAAAGATTTTATTTATTTCTTTTTCAATATATTTAAAAATATAAAAAATAAAAAAATATAATTTATATTACAATTGTTTTACTGGATCTAAAAAATAAAGCATTTTTATGAATGATGTATGTTTCATGTCATGTTTAATATACATTATTATGTATATTATATATATGGTGTATAAAAGACAGATAATATTAATTATATAAATTTTTAATAAATTATAATTTTTTTAAGAAATCAGGTGGCTGTCTAAAAAAAAAGCATCCATATATTATTCACTTGACTGTTAAATTGCAGCACTAAAGACTAGCAGTAAAGTTAACAACCCCTGCACAGTGACGACTCCATCTACTAAGTCGACATCAAGCACTTAATGAGTTTGAACAGATCCCATAAATTCCTAATCATGACTTCTGCAATGGGTGATAAGCTGCATTGTGTGCTGCACTAAAGCATTCTCTCAAAGCGCTAATATCCTTCTACACTTTCTCTCACTGCTGCTTGGTTTGCAGTAAATACTGTGGTGACAAAGGAATGGCATGGAGTTTTGGCTGAACCAATCCTTTTGCTTTCAAGTTCCCCAGTTCTCTCATCTGTGCTGCGGTGAGAATAATTATCTGTTCACATTAACACCATACCACATCGGTCTATTACTATTCATGCTGACACAGAGGCTCACATGATTTATGTGGCTGACCCACTGTCTTATGTGAGGATGTTCCCATTCTTGTGGGGAGCAAAACCTCCCCCAGACCTCTACTGAATAACATCCTATGTGTGTGTGTCTCAATACTCACACACAGGCACACATATCATCCTACCAAAAGACTTATCAGCTGTTATTCTTCTCAGGGCAAGATTAGCGTCCCCTCCTCCCTCTCATGTCACAGATAAGACCACCACACAAAAGGCTCATGCTGTAAATCATCATGGCCTGATGGCTGCCTGTGGACTAGCCACTTCAGAAATCAACATGCACAGAAATCAAAGTGATGACTTTACATTACATAACATCTACATTTTTTCAGGCTGTATCTATGTTGTGGTGTCACACAAATTTTTTTGCTTATAAACAACAGCTGATGACATTTAAATGCTGTTTCTGACATCTAAGCTATTCCAATCTCTAAGCCAATTGTGCATTATATGTATTCAATATTGTACTGTAAATATATGTTGTAGCAAGACTCCAATGTCCAATGCTGCATTCAAAATCGAATACTTGCTACTATATAGTAAAAACAATACAAAGAGTATGTCCAAATTCACAATATTGGAAAAACAGTAGATTAAAAGTATGGATGACCTGCTACTTCCAGTGCAATTTTGCAGTGTCAATTTTCACCCTATCCCATGAGGCCACAGGAGAGGATTTATTATTGGCAGTGAAGCAATGCAAATTACACTGGTAGGTCACATGGTAAATCACAACAACATGGCAGATGTAGTACGTCCGTATTTCATTTATATTACCCATATTTATACTATATATAATATACATTTTAACAGTCGCAAAGTAATTTCAGACTTTGCCGATTTCAGAATGCACAGCAGCAAGTCTTTTGATATTAGATCACAAATAAATGCTGACATGAATACTTGGCCAATGCACTGTAACTGCATTTCTGTACATAAGGCATTCTTGTGTAAATAGGATTTTTTTATGCATGGGATTTTAAAAATAACCTGTTGCTGAACTGTTAAACTGTTGCTCTGCCATTTCAGTAGTTAACGTGCAAGTCACAAGAATGCTACAGTGGCAATGCTGATAATGCACTGACATTGTGTTATGAATTGCATTCTAACCAGTATTATTCAGAATTGTGTTATTCTTAAAATTCCAATTTGAATAAAATTCCAATTCCATTCTGTTAAGGTAGCAAACAGGTGTAAAATTAAATTTTTTTCATTAAAAAGTTTTCAGGACATACTTTGAATGATGCTTGACCAAGCATTTTTTTTTTTTAAGTTTCAAAATTCTGGAAGGCCTTACAGACAGAAAAACATATCTTTTTAAAATATACATTCAGAAATGTGTAGGCCTACATAGTTTATATTTCATTTATTATTTAATAAATACTTATTTTGAGTATACTCAAAAGTTATATATTTAAAAAAAATTGAGGAGGTCAGGGTGGATGAACACTTAATTTGCCAGAATTCTTGTTGAAATTCTCTGAATGGTGAATTCCACTTCCTATAATTCAAATTCAGCTTTAATTTGAATTCAACTTCCTGTGGGATGTGGCCAATTAAATTTGAATTCAATGCTAATACTTCAATTCTAAAAAGGCCAACCCTCATTCTTACATATTTCACAATTAAATAACATGTAAAATCCCACTTGAAAATAGAAGCATTTCCATTCATATGTTTGTGTAGAGTATGTTTCGATTCCTGCTGCGAGATTTGTGTATCTCTATCATCGGCGGGCCCTGTAATCAAGTCTTTTCTGTTTTTAGGATGGTTAGTATCTTCTCCTCAAATCCATCCTTTTCCTTTCATCCTCTAATGACAGACCTGCTCCTCATTATGGAATTTAAAACCCTGCCAGACCCCAAACCCAAGCAGCCACATCTTCCACCCAAATCAGGCTGTTCTCGTGAGCTTTTCAGTGTGGGGAACGGGGTGGTCGAGGGCTGGTTTCGCTCAAGAGATGCACGCAGACCAATCCAACCCAGCTCTGGAAATGGGATTTAACCATTAGCCTCATCATTTCATAATCAACTAAGGAAGAAGTGCCATAAAACCGCTGTCAGTTCCTGTCAGGCAAGTAACATGTGCAAGTTTTGCGCTTAAGGAGAGCTAATGGGGGCAAAGCCATTAAAAATGATGTCTAGCCATTACTTTTTAATAGAGTAAGTGCTTCTTCTGGGTGGCATGAAGATCCATAAACCTCAGAGATCCTTTTGGAGATAAGGAAAAGGAAGCAAATCCCACATACCTCAGAAACAAGCCCTCATTGTGAAGAAAGTGGTTCAGGTTGTGGTTCTGTGGTTCCTATCTTTTGCTTGAATGTAAAAGATAGGAAGAGATGCTGGCGTACTTTGCAGCATCTGAAGGTGGGGGGACCCTTCTTCCTGCTTTCCTGTCAGCGACATTCCGAGCAACATTCCGGCCCTCCAAAGTGCTTACTGTTTGCAAAGCAAGTTTCTGCCCGCAGCAGGAGTGATGCTGTGTATGTAAGGAGCGAGAGTGTAGGAAAATAAGGTCAGCAAGTAAAGGAAGAGTGGCTTAACACACAAAAACACACACACACACGCCCTCCTTTATATTTCACACAAGCATCTTCTGGCCTCTCTGCTTGAGTTCACTAAACACAATGGCTTGGATATGAGGAGGCAGGGAAATACTTTGTGATACTGCTGTGTGTGATACACACTTCATTTCCTTTTCCTCCTCGCTTGAACTCTCCCACAATTCATCTACAGGACAATGTGAATATCAGTTTTGGATGTTCTCATCATTTGTATATTGTCCTCTTAAGTAACTTCATTATAATTGGCTTCTTTTCATAGCTAACCTAGTTTTTCTCTCTCTTTCTCAAATTAGACTTTTTTGTCTTTTCTGTGTTTTTGGCCTCCTATTTTGTGTTTCTAACACACAGCGAGTGCTTTTGTTTTTCCTTCTCATCTTTTTCACGTGGCTTCTGCGTTTATTGTGAAGAACCGCTGGCTTATTTATTTTGTTAATTAGCTGTAAGCCTGAGGAATTGTGTGAACAAGCGTGCAAGGCTTTTTGAAGTGGGTAGAAAATGGAAAGTCACTGGAATCTAATGGATTTATTAATGCAGTTTAATTCTGACTAACTCTCTCATACACACAAACACAATACGTGCATAATCAAACTTCTGACATTGGCTGGTTTTCATGCGAATGTTACTGTTTGCAAGGCTGCACAAAAAAAAAAGAAATTTGGTGACTAAAGCCAAAGACTATAGAATGCCCTTAAAGGGACTTTGCTAAAGCACATTTTGGACAAGATTAGGTTTTTCTAAACAATGTCTGTAAAGTAATTGTTACTTTGGATGTGTGTAATGTTTATTGTCAATTAGTACAAGATTGGATAATTGCTGAAATTACAGCAATGGGAGTGCCAATATTTACAAATGGCAGACACATGTAATTATGTCGGAAATATTAAATATGAGAAGATAACTTGGATTGTTAGAAGACATTTAATCAAAATCTGGACAAAGTATACTTTTTTAGATTCATAATCTATTAACGTTTTTAAATTTTTCTTATTTTTTTTATTTTATTTTTAATATAAATAATTATAGTGTTGTTGTTCAATAAATAATAAACTGTATTCAGCATCCTTTTTAATAAAATGCTTGGAGTGATGTCCACACAACACCTGAGAAAAATGCATCAGTCAGCTTCTCTCTTAATATGTTTCATCTTTCGTTTTCTGGTGTCTTATCTTCTCAGTGCATTTTATAGAAGCCAAAAAACCTTATAATCTTTTCCGGCATGGGAAGATTACTGACAAGCCTGATTCTGATGGGATTAAAATCATGGAGAAGCTCTGGTAATTATTACATTCCCCCACCTCACTGTATAAAACTACTCCCGTCCCAACAGGGTTTTGACGCAAAGAAATGAGATCTCTGAACAGATCAGCTCGCTGTAACCACTCATTTTCTCTCCTCGTTAATAAAAACTATTTAGTTTTTCTGTTCATTTTGATCTATTAGATATATTTTTGTTTGTTTTCTAACAGCTAATTACTTTTTTTTTATATACTATTAATTAAATAGCCAAAAAGTAAGTATTCTGTCTCCATCTGCCATCTTGGATGACTTTTTTCACTGAGCTTGTCGCATTGTATTCTGGGATTGTGGGACACTGCATCACTAACACCGGAAATGTTGGTTTTTAAAGAATAAATCTGTCAGATGAACTTTGTACAGGAAACTTCCAACTTCACACGAAGAACTATATTTCTTCAGCCCAAAAATAGGTCATAAGTCTATTCCGATAATATAGGTTCACAGACTGTCAAACAGTGATATACTGTATATATTATATGCAAATAAATGGTTTCATCAAGTTTTAAAATGTAAAAATCCACATATTTTGCTGTTGACATCCTGTTTTGTGCCTCTAGTCAAATTCTTTGGTATTTTGATTCGACATGCATTGTTTAATATAATATAGTGCATCATGTTTCATGCTCAGTGTTGAATTATAAAGTAATTTTTGTTTACTTGTAGTACTTTTATTTGATAAACACTTTTTGCACAATGTTGAGTGCCTTCTTGATATGAAATGTAAAATCTGGATGACTTGCATCTAAAACACACTGAGAACCGCAGTAAACTCTGTATAGAGTAGAATAGTAAGGATCTGACTCATACTGAGCTCCACATAAAGCCACGTGGCGAGTTTAGCAGCCTACTCTCTTTCGATGACCTTTCATCTTTACTCACCTCATTATGAATATCTCTGCCAGAAAAACCACTCAGAATATGTCCTCTTTTTCAGTTGACTGTGTCCACCCTCCTATTGTATCTCTGGCATCTCCCCTGGTTTCCACAGCAATGGATTCAGGTGACAGGAGAGGAGAGATATACACGGCACGCCTGTCATTGCAAGCATGCCAGCAGAAACCCAACTCCTCTCCTCTCCTGAGCTTTTGTGCGCTCAGAATAGAGCCGTCAAGACACACTTTAGCTCTTTGATATAACAGATGAATCTAACCGCAGTACAGTTTTGTTTACGTTTATGGCTTCAGGCCTGTGGTGGAGCAGGTGGATGTCAGAACAGATGTTTCAGGTGTTTCTGAGGATGGGATCTGACCACACACCTGTCAACTCTGAAATGTTAGATTATTGCCAGAGTGATAGATGATGCCAACGGGGCAGGTCTATAAAGCGTGCTCTCATATACTACTGTAGTATTGCTTTATTATTTTCCTTAATCGCTTTAAGGCTGGAACACACAACTTTTTAATTTCTGCAAGTCGGCATTAAGCAGAAATTGTGACTGAATTTTCTTCCCTATTGTTACGAATATTCAAGTGGAACGGCTTCTTGAACAAGAAAAGGGTGGTTCTTGACTTTGTCCATTGTAAATTGATAGGAGTGTTGTCGTTTGCTAATTTCTGTAATTGTTTCATGTAAGTGATATAAATAATTATATGCACAGTTAAGTCATTTATAATCAATACTGCAATATTCCATAAAAAATTGTCTATTTTGATTTTAATAGTGACTTTAAATGTATTTGTCAAGTGCATTTCATTTAGATGTAAAATATTTTCTGTTAAAATTATACACTTTTTAATCTAAGCACACCCCTTCTGCAAGTGAATTGCTTTCACTTTCTTCATCTCTTGTTTTTGTTACCCTCAGACATCCTCATCTGCCTTTTGAAAGGAACACTTGAGCAACATGATCTCAAACACACTCGCCAGTGCTTTCATAAGTCCCTCTGCTCTTTCCAAGAGGATGTTTGACCTCCGAGAGATGTAATTCTCCTTTCACATGTGCATCAGCAATGAAAATTAGATTTTTTTTTTAACCAAACAGACTAAGCAACTGGCTATACCTTTTAAAATCTTGTCAGATCTGGTCACAGATAAGATTTATTGCCTATAAAAATAAGACTTTCTAATTTAGTAATCCTAATTTAAGAAGGGATCAGATTTCTAAACGAAAAAAAAAATTCTTAAGGAGAAAGTGTTTTTTATATATAAAAAAAAGCAATGCATAATGCATCATATCATCATGAAGAACAAGATTTTCCATTCATCATTCTATACAGTAGTTGCAGTTCTGCTCATTTGCATAGAGTTGAACTTCTAAACATGCCCACCTTATTCACTAGAGAGAGCAAACTTTTAGCGGTCTCATGTTTTAACCGGAAGCAACGCTTTGAAGTTAAAAATATCTTGATGGATTTGTTTGTTACAAACATGTAGACATTAACTGATGGGCTGGAGTCGTGTAGATTAGTTGTGGATTATTGCGATGTTTTTATCAGCTGTTTGGACTCTCATTCTGATGGCACCCATTTACTGCAGTGGATATATTGACGAGCAAGTGATGTAATGCTAAATTTATCCAAATCTGTTCCGATAAAGAAACAAAGTCATCTACATCTTGGATGGCCTGAGGGTGAGTAAATTTTCAGCAAATATAAATTTTTGGGTGAATCATTCCTTTAATGATTTACAACTGCTTTGTGGTTTCAAATCACTGAATGTGATAAAGCGCTAATATTAGCTATGAGTAAAAGAGGTGATGACAACGGAGGATAAAGTGCCCTGATAGGCTTGTTGTAGAGCGCTGGCTGTGTTCTTAGTGTGGTTATATAAATCCAGAGAAAGATTTTATGATCATACACCAACAATACTCAGTCATTATCGGATCTTGGCAGCCCCAACTGTAAAAGTTCTACGTGCTGCGCTATGTTGGTCTGAAACCCCTGTGACAGCATCATGTGTGTTTACTGGATTGTTTTTGAAGTGGACTTCTTTCTCGCTTCTCCCGCTCTCTCTCTCTCTCTCTCTCTCTCTCTCTCTCCATGTATATCGTCTGTGGTAGGCTGTGCAATTTTGTACATGTTCAGACCTAACTATCTACTCTATCCAAGCCTCAATTTTAACTTAAATACTGAGGCAGCATATTGTTCTGTCTTCCTCTCTCTCTCTCTAAAAAAAAATAATTAAAAAAATCTAAAGGATCACTGTAACAATCAAGAAAGAGACAGCTTATGTAGGCCTACAATTTAAATCACAGTCAGAGACAGCTGTATTCTAACTTGGTAAGGTTTAAACTTGATGCCTGACAGCTAATGATCACTTAGGTTGTCCACTATAACAAGTGTTATGGTATAATGATTACAGGGCAGCAACTGTTTCTGTAGAGGCAAAGGCACTGGGGGCACACAAACACATGTGCATGCATGTTATCTAGCTATTTAAGTGAAGTCATGCCATAGAAATACCATATACTTGTCAGGACCTCCCATTGACTTCTGTTGAACTTTCAGCAAATTATGATTGCTACAGGTTAAACCCATTGATCTATAATAGAGATTATATAAATCAGTGGTTAACCCTATATTTAAGTGACTGTTAAAAGAGATCTCATATTTATAAAGGCATTTAGGCAGTCACAAACAAAACAAGACAAACGTATACAAATATTACTAATACAATATAGCTCAGTCATTCTTGAGAAGTGGGACAAAACAGGGTGCAAAATTGAAAAAAATAAAACCTTGTACTCAGACAAATGAAACTACATTTATGTATCTTATATGTACTAAGCTACTGAGCTATGCTTTGATACAACCTCCCAACTTTTCTCTTTTTTAACAAAATGTGCTTTTTTTACCTTGGACTGTGTAATATAATTTAAATTGTATCTTTAACAGCATTCAAGATGTTTTTAACATTTCAAAACACATTCTCGTGTTAGCAGACAGATTACACTTTCACATGTGACAACAATTCAACAAAATAAATATAAAATATCATAATGAAATATTATCAAAATATTCAACTGACGGAGGTGACAGAACTGACGGAGGTGACCTGAATTTGTAGTAATTTTAACTATCTCATACATTGAATCAGTCAATTACTGTATTAAAACAAACAGTGAGTATGTTATTGTTTATAAAGCTTTTATTCAAGAGTCACATTTAAGTATTTTGATATATCATTGGAACACAAAAACTTATGGTGGTGACATCTGACGGTTTTGACAAATTTGGCATTTCTTTCACAGAACCAATGGAGTTCATGTAGTAGCCATTTTATTTTTTTCTGTCGATGCTAGATGCTAATGGAACCTGCTTCAGAAGAATAAAATTATCTAAATATTTCAAATAATTTCCTAGAAATTGGAAGATGGAGCCCAAACGCAGAACTAGTGTTGACGTATCATGGCTGTGACAAAGGAAATATTAACATTAGGATTTAAAATATTCTAAAACTAAAACTTAGCAGAGCCTGTCTGACACTGCTGTACTCTGCAGAGGTGAACTGTGGCAAGGGGGTCCTTTAGAGTGACAACTGCCCCTGATATTCCCTGATATTATTACATTTTATTGAATGTCTGACGGTGTTGACAAAAAGTGGGGACGCAACTTTAAAATCGTATTAAACATGTGTCATTAAAAAACAACCTTGCTTTGATAGGAGATATTATTAAGTGTTGCTTTTGATAAAACAAGCTCTTTTTCATCATTCAATTTTTTTTAATCCATTTTCTTGCATATGAATGATTGAACCCTTCTCTGTGGACACACTGTTTTAGATGTAGTGAGAGGACATTAAGAAACACAGATTTGGTATAATAATGAGAAAATTAAATTGAAGGTGATAATTGTGTTAAATACATTCTATTATTAATCCCTCGTGACATTTAAAATTGAAAATATTTGTATTTTTTAAAGCTAATAGTAGTTACCATTGCTGGACCTGTTTTGTCCCACGTCTCAAGAATGACTGATCTATTAGACAAGTAGCCTATACAAAAGTTGTAGCCATATGGGGACAGACTTTGGCTAAATAAAAACAAATATGTATCTCTCTGAGGAAATGGATGTATGGAATAATTTAATATGTAATTAGATGTGAAAAAAACTATTTAATGTAGGTCTACTAGTGTGTAGCTAGGCTACTGTGATTTAGGACAATTCGTTTCATTACGGTTTATCATTTATATTCAATAATAGGCCTATATAAACAAGAGCACATGAAACAAGTATACACACTCGTGAGCACTATAGACATACTTAGATATTTCCACCTCAAAAATGTCATAAAGAAACCACATCAGACAAGTGAGAGCGTCGCGACGAAGGCGTCCATCGTCTTTAAACGACACGAGTCCCACGATAATATCGTCAACATATTATTTGAAGTCCTACACAATAAAATTAGAAGTGAAGGCACATGTGTAATTACAGGCTGGAGTAAAAGACTGTGTTGAGAGGGAGGGAGACGGAGGAAAGTCCTGCCCTTTCTGAAAGATTTCCTGTTTCACAAGCCGAGCAGAAGTAAGCGACTCGAGCCCACAGATTCCCGCACAGTGACTGTTCACTTCAGCAGCATGCGACGCTAAAATCACCACGCTTTCTGGTCAAACCACGCCAGCTTGGTCACGTTCACATTAATGCGAGGGATACGGACAGGATTGCGGTTCTAATGGAGCAATATTGGCTTTCTCTGCTCTGTTGGGGGACTTTTTTGATTTCTTCGGTTGTCATGGATCGGAGCGGGGTCGGTGAGTTACTGTCTTGACACCTCTTGCGCTTTTCTTAAGTTGGCAAGTATATAGGCTAGGCGTGTAAATGTGTTTTTATGCAGGAGACCCGTGTATTTATCATCATCTCCTGTGGCTCGTGTACTCATAATGCAGCATTTGTTTCTTGACTGCTTACTTTTAAAGGCGTGCAACAGGCGATCGCATTCAGTGAACGCCAGCTCCAGCTTCAGCATTTTTACTTGTGCAGTTTTCAGGAGTTCATCTATTTTCTCAGGTGTTTAAAGATGACATCAGTCGCATAAAATGCAGTTTTAATGTCCTGTCCTGTGCGGACTAAACTTTGCACGTCTGTGTTTTTGATATGAGTAACTTGGCGGTGTCATTGTGTTTGTAAAACCGTTATCTGTGTGACTGCTATTAGATATAATTGACGTCCGTTTTATATAGGCTATGTATAGGGCCATGTAATGTAAAGTGTAAGTTATAGGCACCTTATAAAGTCTTTTGCATGGTATGGGGATTGTATCAGATGGGTTTTACTTTGTGGTGCTTTGATATAAATGAAACCATGCTGAATGATCACATATCAGTGGAAACAAATCAATTACTATATTGGCATTTGATGTCAGAACCATGTCTTTTCGTACTTTAAGATGGCCTTAATGATCATTTATAGTAACTGAAGGAAATGCAAAAAAGGATATATGAATGTTCAGAAAAAGACTATTTGTACAAGTCCTTAAAAAACATTGTAGTAGTATGAAATCATGCAAGTACTGTAATAGCTACAGTGGCACGTTTTGGGCACATTTATGTTAGTGGCAGTGACATATTCATTCTGTCTCATTAAGCTTTGAAAGACAAGGGAATCAAACACATATTCCTCTGATCAAGTGCATGACATTTTAACATGTTAATAATACATCAGCTTGTTTCTGTTGTTATTCCCTCAAACGGGTGTGCGCACAAGGGAACGCCCTTATGAGCTGACAGCTGAAAAACATTACGAGTTTGTCTTTTCGGTTGAAGTGGAAGTGTTCGACAGTTTGCGCAGGACGTTTTTCTATTTCAACCAGCCCCGCATCCTTCCTCCCATTGATATAAATTGTTTATCTCTCTCTGTCCTGTCATTAATTTCAGCCTCTGTGATTACAGGTTACTTTAGACACTAATTACACTCACTGAACTCCTCCCCACCTCACACCTGTGATTATACAGCTGGATATGTTTGTCACACAGCGCTGTGTTTGGTGGAGCAACAGAGATATTTCTTACAGAAATCATATTTTCCAGATGTCCAGCTACATCTTTGCCACTTCCTGTTTCCAGCCTTGCTTGGCTGCATGTAGCTCTGCACACTTCGCTGCTGAAACACACTAGGGCTGTGTGTGCTGCGTTTGAGCCACGTGCAAGAGTTTTGCCCTGCTTGTTTTAGGCATTACAAATAGTATCAGACGCCCCTGTATGCAGGTACGACACTTGCCTTCCTGTTGCTGTCTTTACTTAGAATGTTACTTTTATTTCTCATCTGCCCACATAGGTCATTTTGAGCTCATCCTGTCATTCATTCACTTTTTGTTGTTGTTGAGTCACTCTGCTGTCAAGTTTAAAAAGGGAAATTTTAAAGTGCAACTAATGGTGCTCAGATTGTCCAAAATTTTACATATGCCTTTTGTACAGTTATTTTTGAAGTACCTTATCAGATGTATCATTAAAATTGAGTCCACTCTAGACACCCTTTTGGGGACTGCCTGATCCCTTTCTGCTTATCTGGAGAGTGCAGTCTTTAAACGATGTTAGAAAAAGATCTGAAAACCATTTATGCACCAAACTTGTGTAAGTAATTGCCATTTGGCCCTCTGAAGAAGAATCACATATTTTAAGTTAAAGGGTTAGTTCAACCAAAAATAAANGAGAGACGATGAAAAGCTTTAGCTTTGACTGACACATTTAAAGAAAGGTGATCTTCACTCATATTCCTTTAACTCAAGGACCTTCAGTTCACACACACACAGCAGCTTCAATAGTGCCGCTTAAGTGGGTGGTGGTGAATAATTCACTCAATAGAAAGTTAAATACTGGGGCATGTCTCAAGCAAAAATGTATTAAAGGTCTCTTCTAACGTCTCTGTTTCTGCTACAAGCAATGAATTTGATCCAGTCTTCACAGAACCGAGTGCATTTACATGCACATTCTTAAATCGATTATGCTTAATAATCCAAAAACATGTGTGGTCATGTAAAAACATAAAAATGTTTTCCTTTATCACTGCAAGGTCCTACAGCTTAAGCATAAATGTATCAACTTAACTAGATTTTTGCCCAATTTTGCCCTGGCATTTACAGCTTAACCTGTGTTCCATCTGATAATTAAAGTGCACAGGTGTAGTATGTGACAGAATATCATCTTCAAGTTAGATTTAAGCGCATACAGATACGTGTGTGTTTCACTGTGTTTCAATATACTGCAAAATGCTACTCCTTCTTGACCCAAGAAGTTATTATAACTATGTTCTCATCCTGTGCAGCTATAGGACAAGTGGTACATTGAAACCTCAAATATGAGAGGAGAACAAGTCTGTGCAAGTTTCCCGCTGACATTTTGGAATATTCTGGGGTTTTCAATGCTTTAATTAACATCACAACTCAAATAAAAAAATGGAATACTCTGAGTAGATCACATGAGTGATATAGATCACAATCAGAAGTTATTACAAGCACGCAATGATGGCTTAAAGTGGGTTTTAAGCAGGGGCGTCCTTAGCTGACGTGGGGCCGGTGCGAGGTAGGGAGCGGGACCCCCCTCGGTCCATTCACCACGGGGACTGGTGCAGCCACATTAGTTGCACCCCCCTAAGGACGGCCCTGGTTTTAAGCAAAAACATGAATAATCACATACAATTTCAAGTGTAGCTTGAAGCTAATTGTACCTCTAATAATATTTTAAGATGTACTCTTGTAAGCATTATAGATGGTTTGTGTTTCTGGTGTAGAACCAAATTTTATTTATATTAATTTAATGTTTTTGAGCAGCGGACGATGTTAAATCCAGATATGAGATACATATCTGAGGAAAAATGCATTGTTGGTCAGCGCCACCTAGCATGCAGGTGTTAGCAGAAGGCGATCAATCATTCCGCAGTCGATGTGAAAGCACCATTCGTTGCTGATTCACCTCGCTTTTTTTGACCAACAATGCATTTCTCCTTATGTATGTATTCTCGTATAAGGCTTTAACATTGTCCGCTTAATATTTTTGCTCAAAAACCCACTTTAAACCATCATCATGTTCCGATTGTGATCTAAAGTGGATTTTGATTCTATAATAAGCAGACATGCAATCTTTGTATGTTTTATAATGGATTGAACGCTACACCTTGTGTGCATTTAAACAATATGACTGAAAATCATGTCATCTTAAAGGGTGAATTACAATAGTGACAAAAAGTCAGTGAGTGTTGATGATTTCCAGCGCCAAATGTAGGTGTGCCCAGCGATGCAAAAAGTTTTACTTTATGCAAACTAGCACATTCAGAGTGAGTTTCAGCAGCAAGAAATCCAATTATGATCAGATTTTCAAAAGCTGCATGGCCACCAATGATTTTAAGGCATCCAGCAGCAGAAACGCCAACTAGCATCCAATAGACCCTTTTCACAAGACCGTGATGACGCGTTTCAATGGTCATCAGCATCGTAAATCCTCCAATTTTTTTGCTTTTTTTTATGTATGTACATTTATAACACTATAATTTATATTACTTTTGCATCAAATTACAAAAAAACGAATTAACGCTAATGCAAGCGTGTTTCTAATAAGAGCATCTATTTATAGATAGAGTTATAGAGTTGCTATTTGAGCAAATGGGAATGCAAAAAAAATATTTGTAGTACTCATTAACTACTATAGAAGTTTACATAACTATGACTACTTCTGCTGCTGAGAAACCAGGAAATGTGAAAAAGGTCCATAAGACTCCATTAAAGTCACTGTAAGTGTGAATGGGTCATTAGTGTGTCTTGTTATGTGGTTCTCTGATATAGTTGATTCTAAATGGTCAATTGCAGCAATCTTATAATTTTTGTATAGCAACTGCTAAATGGACCCATGTCCCCCAACAACCTCCTAAACTGTGCTAGTAAATCCCTTACATACAGTGGTCCTAAGAGGAACAACATTATTATATTCATGAACACCTCTTACAGATGTCAAAGCCTGCAAATATCAGCTTTACACTTCTGTCAGAAATGTCCAAGAGGGAAAAGAAGGGTGCTGCTTTGAGTCTGAATTTTCTGATGAACATGGGGGAAAAAATGACAGACATCAGCTGTGACTTTTGTGTACGGTATATGGTGAGGCATGATGTGCAACACCATACAGTATACTGTACTGTGTGCGGGGGAGGTGTTGGGCTCTCTGCATGCATCACACACAAATACACACTCATAAGATTTCACACTCTGCAGTGTTCTATATATTTTTTTTTTGCTTCATTTTTACATTTTCCATCATCACAAGTCATGATTACTGAGCCTTGCATTTTCATTGACATACTTATTCAAATGATGGACTGTTCGGCATAATCCATAATTATTCCATAATTCCTTTTTACCAATCAAAGAATGAAGACTGAAAGTTTTAATACCAAAAAGAGAATGAAAAGCATGTCGGCCCTTTGTCATTGAAGATTTATGCAGAGAGAGGCATTCACTCTTTGCACACATGCAACTATAGAGAAAATTAAATTACACAAAGGTTGCTATGGCCAACCAAACAATTTCCATTCCACTTAGTTCTGAACTCAATTAAGGTAATCAGAGGGAATATATATGTTGCTGCGCAACAGGCCTTTGACAAAGGGGTAAATCTATACTAAATTTGAATCATGTTGCACCCTCTTTAAAGCATGAATAAAGAATGTGAACGGAGAGAAGGTGCATCTATTTTTTCAAGGATATCTATAAATACAACATCTATTAATATTAATAATATATTATTTAATAATATAATATGTTCATTTCCGGTTATGGCAAGAGCAATAAATGGCGTAAATAACATAGCATTATTTAAATTTAATTGTTAGCTGAATTTGGCCTAAATAAGATAATTTAATCTAAAACAATCCTTTCAATGTAAATAAAGTACATTTGACATCACAACATTATAATGTACAGCATTAAAATTAACACTCATTTTGTGATTTGCAAAATATGACTTATCAGTAATTAAATCACTAGTGTTAATAATTTAAATAAAGAATTAAATATTAACTTGAAGTGAACATCAGATGACGGCAAAGGTATTTCAAACGGTAAAACAGGGGAAGTGAGATTCAACATTAAATATCCATTATCGGCTTATACTAAATATAATTAAATAAAAACACAAATATTGGCCAATAATCAACATGGTGCCTATATATCAAGAATTGCAAATACTTAAATATATCACATTATCACATATCTCATTTTTAAGGCTACAATTAGATTAGAGAAAGTTGTATTTACCAAAACAACAATTGCATCATGTAGTGGACCATCAGTGTGAAGAGTCTCGACATCGTCCTCAATTAGGTAGTCCCACTCCACTCCCATCCCGATGAAGCACTGAGATCTCGCATCTTCTCCCTTGCCATCGGGTTACCATGAAACCAGGGTCCTGTTCGGCGTCCTGGGGTGTTACAAAGTATTTGTGAAATCTAGCTAACAAAATATATATTGTGTGTTGGAGTGGTCCAGACGCTACAAATTCACTGAAAATAGTGTGAGGTAATGGCTCTGCAGTATATAATGTTATCCAGTCAGGCCGGGCCGTAGATAAAAAGTCAGTGAGCAGTGCTTACGGAGTAAAAAAGCTCCTTTGTAGGCCCTTGAAGCCATGTGAGACCCAGGCTAGTGGATGAAGGTTGTGAATCCGAGCTTATGTTTACCGAAGCCTCTCTGGGCCTCTGCGCCAAGAACTCAAAAATAGCTATCTCGGGATGAGAAGAGGGGGCACATAACCTCAAAATGGCTGCATCTGATTTGACCGTATTTGTCTTCGTATCCTCGTGTCCGACACAATCCCCTCTTGGCTCACTCCAGTGAACCAGAGACTAAAGGGCACATAGTCTTGCTTATCTGCTCAGCTCGAAAAACAGAGCTAAAGCAGCCAAAAAATGACAGTGGATTGATCTTAAGACAAGATGGCATGGTGTTTGTGGGTTTTATTTGCAGTATGCAGTCAAAACAAACCTATTATGCTACAAAACTGTGATGACCTTTAACCAATGCTGAATATTTGCAAAGATGAGCTTTTGTAGTGATTGGTTGGTTGTTTCTTCAGTAGAAGTGTGTTGGTTGTTATTCTGTCTGTGGAAGGAAAGCCACACATCCGCCCTATCTGTGCTTCCTTCCTTGGTCGGGTCACCTGTTCCGTCCTTTGGGGGAAATGGTGGTCAGAGGTCTTGTGATTGTCTCTCTAGCATGTTATGGTACTGCCTATTCTGTGTCAGAAGCGATTCTCATCATTGAGACCTGAACATGTGGAATTAGTCCTGCTGGACTGAATTGCAAGTGACTCCGGTTTCAAGCTTAAGAGGCGTTCACACTGACAGTGATTTGTAAGTGGCATCATTAATTTTCAATGAAAGTTGGAAATTTGAGGCAACATGAATGACAACAGACCATTGAAGAGGAGTCAAACTTTAAATGTAAATATGGCAACAACCAATGGGAGAGCAGAGAGTGGCATTCACATCTCAATTGGATGCCTTCCAGCAATTCAAACTAGGGATGCAATAATATAAAATTTAGCCTGATACAGATAAGCTGATCATTATTTTCATGTCTGATTTAAAAATCATATACTATTTAATTTCAAAATAAATGACAAACAAAAAAAAAATCATTTAAATGCTACAAGTGAATATACATCACAACATTATAGTTTACAGTATGAAACATAAGCATTCAGAATTAAATATGCAATACTGACTTATATGATAAATAAAAATAAATCTTGGCTGATAACGATATTCTACTGATATATAGTGTAATCACTGTGTGAATAAGTTTTATTTTAGTATTATTTATTGTTATAGTATTTATTTATATTTTTAATTAGCTTTTATTTTCATATTTTCAGTTTCCATATTTTAGTAATTTAATGGGCTTTTGTCAGTTTTATATTTTTAAGGTTTCCGTTTAGCTTTATTTTTAAGTTTAGTGTAATTGATACTTCAACTTTAACTTACTTCTGTTAGTTGGCCATGTCTGTTTTTCATGTATTTTGCAAATTTTATCTTCTTTTTTCTTATTTCAGTTAACACACCCTTTTTTTTTTTTAGTTTTAGTTAACAATAACAACACTGTTGTGAATGCACTTTTTTCTCAATGAGCCCCCTTAAATCTTTCCATTAGAGCAGTAAAACAGTACTGTGCACTTTTAATTAGTTTGCAATGTGATTCATGTGTTTAAATATTATTTGGGCTTTGCTCTGGGTTTGACTTCTAAGTCTTTCAGTGTGTTTGAATGACCGGTGCCCCTTTCAGTCCCAGAGAGCCAAGGTGGCCTTTTATCACAGGAAAGTGTAGGAGGTGTGTGGTACTCCAAAGAGCAGCTAAACTAACAAATTACGTAATACAGTTTAACAACTTCTTATGGATTGGCCAAATACAGACTCGCTGAAATTGAAAAACCATACACGTGTAGAAATGACTCATGCAACACCAAACTAGTAACCCCTTGTGTGTTCTTGAACTCACATTTTGGGTGTCTAGAATTACAGACTAAACCAGTGGCAGTAGTATAGCTTTTCCACTGATCTGAGGTCCTGATGTCAGTCTGTACTATCAGAGACAGGAGTTTGACGCTGTTTGGTGTCTCTGTACTGGTGTTTGCTTGATCGCATCAGTGCATTTAGGTCAGAGTCTTAGGAACCTGACAAGGGAGCTGGAGACGAAGGCACGTTCAAACAGGGCATTGAAAAGCAGATAAAAGAGCGAGCAGAGTGTATATCTGATAACAGAAGCAGCCAGCATTTCATCTCGCACTCTTTTATGGTCCCTTAGGACACTACTCAAGGGCAGTAGATGCAACATTGGATCAGAAATGTTGAATAAAAGGGTAAATTGTTTTAATAGATGACCTTGTTTCTGTTTTATCCTAGATGGAATACATCCTTTATATAATCCAATTCGGCTTCCTCAACTGTGTAAGTTCTGTGACGTGGAGGCGTCCAACTGTAAAGGCACCGGCATCTGTGAAAGCAACTGCAGCATCACATCCATCTGCGCCGATGCTGATGAAATCTGTGTAGCTATCTGGTATGTCACTGTTCAAGTCATATTCTTCCACAACTTTTTATGAAGTGTAAAACATCTGTTGTATGCAAGTGTAAAACATCTGCTTTGCACAACAGTCAAAAAATGAATCTTGTTCGCAGCTTGCAGCTAAAATGACACGAAATGAAAATTGGCCCTTAATAAATATGCTTTGTCTCAGTACATATTGTTCTAAAGAAAAAAGTGGTGGTTTTAATCGAAATGTGAGAACTTTCAGCACTTCTGAGAGAACTTTTCTTTTCTGCTTACATAAGCAAGGCCAAGTGGTGAGGAGAAGAAATAATATTATCCAAAGGTCTAACACTTCATAATCCAATTAAATACCAGTAAATACTATCAAGTTTTGCTCTGAAATGAAAAGGATGTAATTTCATGTTGTCTTCAATTATGGAAAAAGTGCAGTTAAATTTAGCAACAAGTCATGGCTGTATCTTGTAAGTGCTTATTATGTTTACTGATATAGCAACAAAGGGACATGCCATTTATTTTTTATTGTCAAAGTCAACTGAGAATGTAAAATAACAATTGAATTGTTTTTTATATTGACAAAACAACTGTCATTTGATATCATAATCCCTGTAATCACAGTGTATGTGGTTATACTTGTGTCCTCTTGATGACATCAGGAGGAAGAGTGATGACAACAACACGATCGAGACGTTGTGCCACAAACCCTCCGAGCCCCTCTACGGCATCATGGTGGAGAACTACAACAACACCAAGTGCGAAATGAAAAAGAGGATGTCAAACAGAGGCCCATTCCACATCTGCTCCTGCAACGCCGAGGAGTGTAACGACATGCTGATGTTCACACTCCGTTAGTTTCCCTCTTCGTTCCTTCTTCTTTCTAACTTTGTGTGTCCTCCCTATTTGGTAGTAGTGCTTTAAGATAGTGACTGAAATTTGTAGATTCAAACCATTGTGTCCTTGAGCAAGGTACTTCAGGTTGATCCAGCTGACAGGCCCAGATGGAATCTGCGGAATCATGTTTTCTCGGCTGATTTTTAAGGGAAAACTGCTGAATGGATTTAAACATGACAAAACATTAAAAGTGCTGATGACTATATATTTATTGGTAGATGACAGCATAATGAAATTATTTAAAGTCAGCATGACCCGATTTGCTTTTCTTTAGGCATGTTTCTTGTCCGCAATTATTTGGCAGGTTTATTCCAACTAAAACTATCATATTTCATGTTAGAATTTTTCATCAAAATAGCTGCTTTGATTCAAAAATTACTCCTTTATTGACTGACCTAAAAAAAATGATTTGCAATTATTATTTTAAACCCTTTCTCTTCCAATCATTCTGGTAACACCCACTTTTCACAATCCAATCAATTCCAGATGGATAAAATCAAGCCCTGCCCTACAATTTTTCTTTTTGAACATCACGTTTCATTCTGAAATACAGTAGATTATGAAAATGAAATGGGTGCAAACACCATTTATATGCCAAGCAGTGTTTTAATTGTTTACTAAAACAAAAACTATTAAAAACAGTTTTTGTTAAATGAAATAAAGCTGAAATAAAATAGAATATAAAGCTTAAAGGGAATAGTTCACCCAAAAATGAAAATTAGTCCATTATTTACTCACCCACATGCCATCCTAGGCGTATATGACTTCCTTCTTTCAGATGAATCCAATCGGAATTACATTAAGAATTTACTTTGATCTTTCAAGCTGTTTAATGGCAGTCAGCGGGTGTTGCAGTTCATCAGTCCAAAATAAGTGAAATAAAAAGCACCCATCCATAATAAAAAGTGTCTCACACGGCTCCGGAAACGTAATGATCACTTTAATCTAGCTTGCGCCAACAGTTGTACATGGAAGCAGCTCCGGGCTGATGACGCAAGATGTCGGTGTTGCGCATGCGCCGCTGAGTCTCGTGAAAACCAGCGTTTATTTACAGGAGCAAAGGAAGCAAAGTTTCCTTACTTTAACAAAGGAAAACCAGTCTCCTCTTGGCTTATATCGAAATCCTCTGACATTCTCCTTTACAAATCCTCGTTTTGTACTTATAATAAGTGACCGTTGTTTTGTTTTGATCTCTCCCCTGCGCTTCCACTTTCGTCACTTCTGAACGGCACATGCGCAAAGCCTACGTCATCCGCCCGGAGCTGCTGGCAACTAATTGACTAAATTAGGCTACTAAAACTGGTATCGTAAAATAAAACTAGCTAAATGCTAAATGGAAATATGAAAAAATTAATAAAAATGACAAAAGCACATAATAAAATTTAAAAAAATTATAATAAAAAATAAAATTAAAGCTAATCCAAAATATTTATAAATGCTTAATAAATATAAATAATGCAAAAATTACTTTTGTAGAATTTTATGAATGACACGCGTTCCAAATCAGTGGAAATCTGCAGCGTTCTGCAGTCACAGATTCCGTGTGGGCCTGCAAATTGGTAAGCGAAACCAGAGCATTGCAACCTCTGAAGCTTCTCATGTGATGTAGCCTACATCACATCTCTCTGAGGTTTTCCATAGACTATGGAAACGCTGCGTTAGTGTATAAATAATGAACTGTGTTTCAGCTAGTTTTGGTTTTGATAGTGCTACACTTCACCACACTAGATAAACAGCACTCAACTGAGCTGATAAATCAAACCCAAGCAGAACATGTTTATCTCCCACACACAAGCTGTACAATGCTAACTATTTAGCACTGGCTCGTAGCGTGTAACACGCTCTGGTATGTGAGCTCAGGTTGTCGTAACGTTCTAAAGCAGCTGCATTGTTGCTGACCGGGCTGTGCTGTCTCAGGCAGACTTTCTATTGGCTTTGGTTGTGTGGACGGCTGAGGATCTCAGACATGTGGTTTCCTGTCTGTGTAACTTGAAGCAGAGACATCACAACCACATGGCAAAACAGCTGTGTGCACTAGGCATTCACTAAAATAACCTTATTTACCACTATTTGGAAAGTTTATTGCATGTTTCGTATGCTTTAAAGAGCCACTTTCATTTTTAAACAAGGAATATCCACATTGTATTATAAAACCTAAAACAGTACGCAGGGATTTCTGAGGTGTGGGGTATCCTGAGGAGAGTGTGCTTCCTTCTTTCAGTACATAAACACATTTATCGTAAGCTGATGAAGATTCTATCATTGTTAAATGGCGGATTTATGTTGCGAAAGATGACGTTTGAGCAGGTGTTTAATGCCTGTAGTTTTTGCTATGTAGGAACAGTTGAGGGAGGCTGTAATTCCATCTGGTGAAGGAGGCCTCATTCCCTGCCAGAGTGGGGAAGTATTGCAGGAAGTCCATGTTTACTTATTGGAACGGTTCCATGGCATATTTCTCCAGAAATGCCAGGCATTGTTTTCCCGGACCATAACATTTTTATGACATTAGCTGTGGCTGAGAGCCTGCTAGTTCCAGCGATAAGCTCCCTATTCTGTATTCGACTGGAGACGCCGCCGTTTCTTTGGACTTCATTATGGCAGCTGCAGGGTGTACACACCAGCTCATAATTATGTACTGCGCAGCAGGGCTTTGTTGTATAGCAATTTCACACACATTTTTTGCTGAATCGAATAAACAGAAAGGCAAGCTTCTGCTACTTTTGGCCTAGGTGGACTTTTAGGTGGAAACACTCTGTGAAAACTAAAGGTGCCTTTGTGTACTGAAAGTAAAATGGTATATTTTTCAAGATATTTAGAGAACTGCCCTTGCGTGTACTTCATAAGGGTGTCTTATATGTTCTCCAGAGAGTGCCTTTTCATTGTCTTTTCATTTTTAGTCTCAGTACTGCCATATTGTCTTATACATTTTTTTAAAGGCGGATATTTAATTATATTTTAATACTTAAACTTATTCAATTATTAATAATATATTTCAATATGATGTTAATTTAATTTATATAATTCAGTTAAAAAATATAAATATTATCCTATGATCTATTCTTCAGTTTGTGTGTGTGGTGGTGTGTGTAATAGATACTATATATATATATAATTTTTTTTTTTTTTTTGTGCTATAGCAACGTTGGATGTACTTCTCACTTATTACACGCTTACTTCCTCAAAACATTGATTTGAGTTAATATGCATACACACACCGATAACTATAACATATAGTTATTGGTCGTCATTGATGAACAAGTTATTAAAATGAATTGGTATTGGTCAATCCACAGTCTTCATCCAGTAGGTTATTCCTGCAAGATTTCAGTTCCACATTTAGAGGCATTATGGTGTTTGCATATGTGAATGCTGCATCAGAAACAGTCTGTCTGCATAAAAACGTCATTATGCCTTTTAAACGAAGCTACAGACAAATGAATGGAGTTTCATCTAGAAAAAGGGAAATGGAGAAGCTGTGGTTAACCGCGGATTACTGTCATTAGTATACAGTACCAGAAAAAAAATGCAGTTTCTGCCGAAATATGTGACCCTGGACCATAAAACCAGTCTTAAATGTAAATATTTCACAATTTAGATTTATACATCATCTGAATAAATAAGCTTTCCATTGATTGTATGGTTTGTTAGGATAGGACAATATTTGGTCGAGATGCAACTATTTGAATATCTGGAATTTGAGGGTGCAAAAAAAATCAAAATATTGAGAAAATCGCCTTTAAAGTTGTCCAAATGAAGTCCTTAGAAATGCATATTACTAATCAACAATTACATTTTGATATATTTACGGTAGGAAATTTACAAAATATCTTCATGGAACATGATCTTTACTTGATATCCTAATGATTTTTGGCATAAAAGAAAAATCTATAATTTTGACCCATACAATTTATTTTTGACTTATGCTACAAATATACCCCAGCAACTTAAGACTGGTTTTGTGGTCCAGGGTCACATATATGTAAATCGCCTGCAGATTATTAGTGCTGTTCTTCAAAATGGAGTTTGTGCAAACATTTCAGTAACCAGCCACCAAGTGAAAACACAAACCAAGGAAATGGTTAATGGTTAAACGCTTTAATGAAAATGATTTTGTAACATGATGTTCTACGGTTTGTTTAAGGTTTGTTTAAATTTGGCTCTGAAATGGGATGATGATGAGATATGAAGACAGATTGATGTCACTGATTGAAGCAGCCACATTTGCTGCTACTCTCTTCACAGTGATGGCCTTTATTGCCTGAGCGCTCCAGCAAAAGTACATTTGTTTCTAATAAGCAACTCATAAAGCTTGTCAGAAAGAGCATGTTGCACTTTCATTGTGGTTTGCACACATGCTTTTCTGTTTTTCTACTTGTAAACGTGATTGGCTCAATCGGAAGGAACATGAAGTGAATATGGAACCTTGGAGGCGTCTTGTTTTAGAGGTCCTGGAAGCATGTTGTGGTTTTATCACAACATGAAACCATTTATATACAGTACCAGCACAGTAGTAAAATGAACAAACTTCACACTCAGCTAGGTTATTGCTGTAGCTTCGTTTAATCAGATTTCCTGTTTGCATGCACTGTGTTATTTCTGCAACTGTGGTTGGCAGTGGTAGTGAATGTTTTTATTAGGGGTGGGAATCTTTAGTCACCTCACAATCCGATCAGATTCCAATTCTGGGAGTCACGATCCGATCCACCCCCCCCCCCCCCCCCCCCCCCTCGCCATTAATTAGTTTACCAACTTGAGAATCTTAAAATCCTTACATTTACATATCCTTACATAAGTAATTAAGTACTTTTTAAAATAATCACAAATTGAAAAAAATAATTAAAACTGTTGTATGTTAAGAATTTTACACTAATATAACTTCAAAACATACAAGCAAGTAGCAAATAATAAAGAGGAGCATAGAAACATATTACAAACAACAAACAAAGAGTACTTTCAGTATTTAAAATTATCTGAACGTTTTCCATTCAAGAACTGTGAGTGATGTTTCTTCATCTTTACTGTTGTTTTTTACTATGACGTCATAGACAGCGTAGACATCTATTAAGCTGCATTCATGCACAGAATCTCTTTTGAAATATAAGAGTAGGGTTGTCTGTCCATTTAATCCCTTAAAGGAACACTCCACTATTTTTGAAAATAGGCTCATTTTCCAACTCCCCTAGAGTTAAACAGTTGAGTTTTACCGTTTTTTAATCCATTCAGCCGATCTCCGGGTCTGGCGGTAGCACTTTTAGCTGTAGCTTAGCATAGATCATTGAATCTGATTAGACCGTTAGCATCTCGCTCAAAAATGACCAAAGAATTTCTATATTTTTCCTATTTAAAACTTGTCTCTTCTGTAGTTACATCGTGTACTATCATTGCAGCAGGCGCAATGATATTATGCAGTGCCTGAAAAAAGTCCCCAGGCTAGGTAATCCAATAAGACGATTTAGGCGCTGTGTAATAGCATTGTGCTGCTGCGCCTCAGGGTATGGCAGCAATTCCTGATAGTACGCCGGATGAGAGTATAGTCCTAGCCAATCGACCTAGAAAATAGCACTTTTCTTTTCCGTCGGTCTTAGACACGATGTACTACAGAAGAGTCCAGTTTAATAGGAAAATATAGAAATCTTGGCTTTTTTTAGCGAGACTGCTAACGGTCTAAGCAGACAAATATTATGTTAAGTACAAGCTAAAAGTGCTACGAGACCGGAGACGCGTGAAATGGATTCAAAAAAAGTACAACTCAACGTTTTTAACTCTAGGGAGTTGGAAAACCAAGCCTATTCAAACATAGTGGAGTGTTTTTTAAGAGTAACTGGCTGTGTTACATCATTTTGCATCATTAAAACCATTTGAGAGCAAGTGCATAACCATGCAGCGCGCAGTCTTCACAACAATGCGGCTTCAGCATTGAAATTTAAAAGCAGCCTTCTGTAGTGAGGTCATATTTTAACTATATAAGTTCTGCATCCAAACCACATAAAGGATGCCTTAGTAGAGCATTTTAGAAATACCACCGGCCAAGGACGCACACTTCAAGTTGTAACATCAAAACAAAACGCACGTCTCTCACAGGCATCCGATGCAATGAAGCCCACGAATGTCCTTGTAATTCGCTTCAACCTTTCCGAACTTTATGAAAGATCATTTTACGGAAGGTTCGAGTGGTGTGTATGTGTGAGGAATTGGAAGCAAGCAGAATACGGGTGTTTCTAAAGCAAACTCAGCGTCATCGCGCATCTGGTTAAAAACTAAGTTCAGAATCGATCCAGAATCGTTGGAGAGAGAATCGCGATGCATCAATGGATCAGTTTTTTTCTCCCACCCCTAGTATTTATAAAGTGTATTGCCATACTCATTATAAAAAAAGTAACTAACCATTTAAACGTACTGTACTTTTTTTGGAATCAGTGACGTATAGACTACACCGTGTTTTAATATGACATAAGTGTATTTATACAGGACTCACAAACTGTGATATATAACAGTATATCATACAATGGAATATTAAGTTTTTGAAAAATTGTCTCAATTTTTAAACGTATTATTTATAATAATTTAAACTGTTATAGAAAATCTGTTATTTTATTTTAACAATACAAATATTGTTTTATTTACCTTTTAGTTTTTTTGTAATATTACTTTTCTCTCAGCACCTATACATTAGAAATGTACAAAATTCTATACAAAAATTAAACAGTACATATTTTGTGGTATATAATAAAATTGTTTAAAGTCAGCATGACAGTACTTGCGTTCTTTATACATTTATTTTCTTATTGTGCATGATTATTCACAAGTTAAATTTCAACAGATTTCTTAAGGGGTCATATGATGTTGCTAAAAAGAACATTATTTTGTGTATTTGGTGTAATGAAATGTGTTTATGCGGTTTAAAGTAAAAAAAAACATTATTTTCCACATACTGTCCATTATTGTTTCTCCTCTATGCCCAGCCTTTCTGAAACGCGTTGATTTTTACAAAGCTCATCGGTCTGAAAAAGCGAGGTGTGCTCTGATTGGCCAGCTATCCAGTGCGTTGTGATTGGCCGAATACCTCAAGCGTGTGACGGAAATGTTACGCCCCTTACCATATTGTGATGATGCCCTGTCAGGCGGAGCGATGATTCAAAAACATGAAACCCATTATAAACGAGGCATTCGTTGCATCCAGTGGGACATAATTATGGATTATAATGACAAATACTGTCTTTTTACGCTTTGCATTGCACCGCGTAAACATAAAACCATGTCTGCATTTGTGATCGGAGAAATGACAAACAACAAGCCATACTCTACACTGCCCAAAAAACGCGTTTGAATAATAAAATATAAAAACTCTTTAAATATAAAAAACGTACTTACAGTCTTTGAGTCAGAACAGCCGGCATTGTAGTCTAACGTTACTCTCCCAGGATCAGGAAACGGTCCTCCATAAAATGTGCTGCACACGTCGAATATTTGGGTTGCAAGTGTTCTGGAACAGTGTTGTAAATGCAACTTAAACAATGATTTCTAGTCGTGTCCTCTTTTGGAAGGCCAAACAAAGTAGTTTCGCTTTCACAATGAAACACAGCGTCACACACGGTGGCCTAGAGTGAGTGGCGGCGGGCTAAAGTGAGCAGAGGCCGGAGGGCTAGAGTGAGCAGAGGCGGCAGACGACAAAGGAGCGTCCGGTGGGCTTGCGGCAAACACATGTGATGACCCCGGGCTGGACTCCACTTCGTCCACGGTGAAAGCCGATCCGGCGATCCACAGCGCAAAGTTGTAGTATTTCCTCAGCGACCAGCACGGATCAGCTCTAGGCATGACGAAGCGATAGTGTCCATTTCTGGAAGGCCAAACAAAGTAGTTTTGCTTTCACAACAAAACACACAGCGCCGTCACGACATGGTGGCGGCAACAACAATACTGCAGTGAGAATAAAAGTAACGCCTTCTATCTTTGCGTGAACATTTGGGCGGCGTTATGCAAATCTTCCCAGATCGTGACGTAGGTATGTGGGGGCGGGGGGGGGGGGGGGGTTAGAACGAGCCGTTTTAGGTAGGTGTGGCTGACTCTTAACTTTTATAAAGAATATCTCTTTGGATTTGAGACTTTAGTCTTTGCAACTTAGCATCGTCTTAGCACCAAGAGTGTGTGGTTTTTTTTTTTTTTTTTTTTTTTTTTCTAACACTACGAAAGAGAAAGGAAAAATTGAAATCGCATCATATGACCCCTTTAAAAATGTAGCTGCTTTGCCCCTGAATTTTTTTTTACGTGTTTAACCCCAACATTGGTGGTTACCCATAGGCCGTGCTTATTTTGACATATCAGTGTCATCATCTTATTGTCACACAAAAATGATAGATGCCAAAATATTCTTTCTCAGATCTTGTGGAAAGTATTCATTATTCTTTCCCAGGATGACAATCCAGGCCATTTGCCTTACAGGACAAATAAGCAGCAGCATGTGTCTGTGTCTCACTGGAATATTTCCAATCTGGCAATATGTTTCTACTCAGTTGATCTTTTATCATAGGTCATTTTGATGGAAAGAAGAACATAAAGGAAAAGGAGGAAGAGAGCAGACTGAGGATCTGTGCAGACTTTACTTTCAACCCAACCCTAACCTGCACGTATATATGCTGGCTCGCACACACTTCCACACTCACATGCTAAGGAATCTTGGCCCCCGGTTATAGAGCAGATAGTTAAAAGGTCTGAGTCACACCGAGAAAGCCAACAACAGACCAAAACGGTGTTAGTGAGAGAGAAAAAAAGAAAAGTCAGACTTGTTTGTGGTATGAGCCATGCTATAAAACAAAGTCGTAGCCATAACAAACAAACAGTAATAGGTCTGTGTTTCTCATGTAGAGCATGTTACCAATCTGAGTCTGGCAGTACTCCTGCGTACTCTAAACTTGCATCAAGACAGGGATACAAAAGGCAGTAACGTACATATTGGAATCCTCACTTTGAATTCTGACATTTTCAAAACTAAAGCAAGTACACAATGTGCCCAGCCAGCAAATGAAAGCAGGTCTTGGCTTGTTTGCCATTGATCATTAGTACGCAAGAGGGTGGAGAGAATTGGCCTGTCTACATTGGTAAACTTAAAGAATATGTGAAACGTCATGTTCTGAGAACTGGTAAAGTCATGGAAAGCTTTTGACGTTTTTGGTGAGAAATTGCTTTTTATGAGTGCCATGATTAAAAATGTAAAAAAAAAAAATTCTTAAAAAACGTAAATAGTTGAAAGAAAAAATTAAGTAAAATTGAGTAAAAAAAACACTACAAACTAAAATCAGTCATTTATATGCCACAAGGGGATTTAGTCATTCAAACATTTTAAAGTACAACATGAAAAGCAGATTTATTGTAAAAAATTTGACAAAAAGTGCACACATCCAACAAGCAAAAAAATAAATAAATAAAAAGGAAAACGCTGACACCAATATGGAAGCCGGTTTCTGCCACTGAATAAAGTTTTTATTTCACAATTCTGACTTTTTTCTCGCAATTCTGCGATTGTGTGATATAAACTCGCAATTGCAAGAAATAAAGTCAGAATAATAGTACGATAAATTAGATAAAAACTCGCAAAAACTCAGAGTTTATATCTCACAAATCTGACTTTTTCTCAGAATTGTGAGATATAAACTCTCAATTGCGAGTTATAAAGTCCAATTCTGAGGGGGGGAAAAGACAAGTTTATATCTCACAGTTCTTACTTTATAACACACAATTCCGATGTTATTAAGTCAGAATTGCTTGACATAAACGCGCAATTCCGTGAAAAGATGTCACAATTGTGAGTTTTTATTTTGCAATTCTGCAAAACCTTTATTTCACACAATACTGACTTTATATTTCACAATTGTGAGTTTATATCACGCGTTGACGTAATTTCTCGAATGCGAGTTGTATCAGTGGCCGCAACGAGGCTCCACACAAAAACTCATAAATAAACAATTTTTTTATTGAAATCTCTCACCAACAGTGATGATTCAAGCCATATGGCTCTTCATCAGACCACTCAATACTTTTATGCATTTGGCAGATACACAGTGACTTGCACTGCATTCAAACTACACATCTTTTAAATTCTCGCATTGCCGTTGCTAGCACCATACTTTACTGTTTGAGCTACAGGAAGGCAAAGGTCATGTACACATAGGCAGGAATTAATTAAATATCCAATATCGACCAACACTCTAAAATTAAAAACTCAATATGGTACAGATAAATTCTGCATTCTTAATGAATCCTTTTCCAGTACGTGTGAGCAATGGTAGTAGTAATAGTGGTGTTCGCTAATGCACTAATGAGAAACATGTCTATTGGTCGTGAGAAGCAATTCAGTTTTAATAGATTAACTTGTGAGTCAGAGGCTTTGGAACGCGAAATCCACTTGATTCTTGTTAAGACCCTGGCACAGATGTACAGTGATGCGTTTAACAGTAGAGCCTGCAGAAAAGTGCCTCTTATTAGCTGATAATGTCATGGACCACAGCAGTGTGGCTGGCATCCTGTTTTATGTGGCTGGAAAAGGCGCTGTGATTTCATGTGTGTTTATATTGGTTGTTTGGCTCGAGAAAAGGTTTCTGCCACTGTATGTGAAGGGTTGAGTGTTCCCTCTGCACCACACGTCTATGCTTTTTGCATGTGTTTGCTGACTGTTCTGTCTGCCAAACGCATTGGCATTTATTGACGGTTTTCCTCTCCCAGTGTCGTGTATCCATTTCTGTTCTTTTTATGTCTGCGTCTCAATGATAAGGCATGTCTGTGTGTTTGATGGAAGGATGCAGACAGACGAAACACTGACTCCACTCTCTGCCCACGTAGTTGGCAGCTCTCACTTTGTCTCTGGATTGAACCTGCAGTGTTGTTAGGGCTTCCAAGCCAGTCCTCAGGTTGGCAGGAGCACATCGTAGCAGTGTAAACTTTGCCTTGAAAGATGAAGTCACAGAACAGACTCTCACTGTGCGAGATTTGCTCAAGCTCCCTGGTGTGGCAGGAAAAACTGTCTGCTCACAAACTGAGTTAAGGATTAGAGTTCAGTCAACCTGGGTACTAGGTAACTAAATGGCTGCTATTTCAAATGGCTCTCAATTCTGGACTTCTCTGCTGAGTAGTCAATTGATAGATCCTTCCACCCAAAGTGACTTACAGTATACTTTGCTCGAGGACACTAAGCATCACTACCTTTGACTAGATTGCATAACATCACATTTAATTAAAATATATATATATACATGCATGATGGTGCGAGAGATCGTTTAAATTTAAAATGCAAAGTTTATACTTTTTTATGGGGTGAGATATTGCAATAAGTTAATTAATCTTATAATTTGTCTAAAAAAATTTTGTTGTATTTATAATCGTTTTTTATAATATTTGTTCTAAATTAAATAAAAAGTTATGAATGTATTTGAATTTTTTTTTTATAAAGGTTCCCTGTAGTTACTATATTGTTTAGCTAATTGAATTTGATCAGACATGATATAATAATAATATATTGTAATATTGTTATAAATTGTTAAGTAGTCTTTATAATAATTGTTGTAATAAAAAAGACTATTATTTAATAATTCTTTTTAAATGATTTAAAACTTTGTAATCATAATAAATAAAATGTATGATTTTTTACGTCTTTTCAAATGGTCCAGTGAATTTCACGTTTAGTTCAATTAGAGTTAGTTTCGAATTAGTTTTTATTATTTAATACATTTATGTAGTTTCATAATTATTTTATTTTATTTATTTACTTTTTTATTTAACTATTTTTATAAATGTTCCCAGTAATACTACGTTTGTTTAGCTAATTTGAATTTGATCATTCATTCATTAAATACAAAATATCAGCAAAATGCCCTCAGCCAATAAATTGCTGTCAGGTCAACTAAAGATTTCTTGTTTAACAAATGATCAATTAGCAACACAACAAATATTGATTTCTCATCATTTCTGTCTTACACCGTTAATATGAGGTAAACTCTGAAGTGTTTGCCTCTGAAGAAAACCAATTTGTAAAGCCAAATATGGCATTGTTTGTTCAGACATCTCTTTTAGGATAATCGAGACAACATTTGGGGGAATGTTGTTTGTCTAAACATGTGCTTTTATATAGATTTATAGTCAATTCAAATTTCTTGGCATCTGAATTTCCTGTATGCAGAATGATCTATTACTTGAGTTTTACGGTGCATTGGGTCATAAGTATGTAAATAAGTTGTTTTGGTATGCATTTGCCCTGTGCTGTGCAGAGGTAAATGTTGACATCCTTCTGCTTTCTCTCCAGCTTTTGGCCCAGACCCCACAAATAACCAGGTGGTGTTGGTGATCCTGGTCAGTTTGTTGCCCCTCCTGGTTCTGACTTTGCTGGTCATCGCCTCCTTCTACTGGTACCGCATGTACCGTCGCCGCAAACTCAATGAGTGGGAGACCAAGAAGCCGTCCAAACGCAAGGGCCCCAAAGGGCCGCTGGACTGTAGCGACGCCTGTGCCATCATGATGGACGACGACCGCTCCGACAGCAGCTCCACGCACGCCAACAACCTCAACCACAACACAGAACCTCTGCCCATCGAGCTGGACCTTCAGGTGGGCAAGGGCCGCTTCGCAGAGGTGTTCAAAGCCAAGCTGAGACAAAGCCCCTCGGAACAGTTCGAGACGGTGGCGGTGAAGATCTTCCCCTACGAAGAGTACGCTTCCTGGAAGAATGAAAAGGACATTTTCTCGGACATCGATCTGAAGCACGAGAACATCCTACACTTCCTGACGGCTGAGGAGAGGAAGGTGGAGAAACAGTACTGGCTGATCACCGCCTATCATCCACGCGGGAACCTGCAGGAGTACCTCACTCGACACCTCATCAGCTGGGAGGACCTTCGGCTGCTCGGGGGCTCGCTGGCCCAGGGTGTGGCTCATTTGCATAGTGACCACACCCCTTGCGGGCGGCCCAAAGTGCCCATAGTCCACCGAGATCTGAAGAGCTCAAACATCCTGGTGAAGAATGACCTCACTTGTTGCCTCTGTGACTTTGGACTTGGCCTCCGCCTTGACAACTCTCTGTCAGTGGATGACTTGGCCAACAGTGGACAGGTGGGTCATGCAACAATATTTCATCTTCATAGCTGTATAAAGACAGACAGTCTAAATGCACCTAACAGACAGCTCATACATTATCGATCAAACACCTTTTTTTTTATGTTTCTGAAAGAATTCCCTCACTAAGGCTGCGTTTATTTGATGATAAATACAGTAAAAATAGCAATATTGTGAAATATTATTACAAATTCAAAATAACTGTTTTCTTTTTGAATATATTTTCAAATGTAATTTATTCCTGTTTGAATTTTCAGTAGCCATTACTCAAAAACATTAAAAAATTAAAATTATTCCAAAAATTATTTTGACCAGAAGTGTAAATGCATGTATAGAATATAAATAAATTTTCTTCAGATTCAATGTAAATGTGCTAGCATGCAATAGAGTGCATCACTCAGATTTCTTAAAGTCGGATATTTTCTCTCTACTGATAAATCAATTGATTTGTATAATTTATTTCAAGACTTTTCTACCATGAAGTTCATTTTAACTTAAGATCCACCAATCGGCAAACACATCAGAATGAAAGAGATCAGCAGCAAACGTCCACTCTCATGAAACATTGTGAATGATTTAATTAAGACAGGCTTCTTCAAACTTTTGAACGGTAGTATACACACACACACAGATATCATGTAGTGTAGTATTATAGGTATATATGTGTATATAGTATTATATAAATGTGTGTGTGTGTATACTACAGTTCAAAAGTTTGGGATCAGAACGATTTTTAATGATTTTTACAGAAGTTTCTTATGCTCATCAAGGCTGTATTTATTTGATCAAAAATACAGAAAAAAAACCTGTTATTTTGTGAAATGTTGTTGCAATTTAAAATAACAGTTTCTATTTTAATACACTTTAAAATATAATTTATTCCTGTGATGCAAAAGCTGAATTCCGCATCATTACTCCAGTCTTCAGTGTCGCATGATCTCAGAAATCATTCGAGATATGCTGTTTCTATCAGTGCTGAAACAGTTGTGCTGCTTGAAAAACATTAGAAATCTTACTGATCCCAAACTTTTATACGGGAGTGTGTGGGTATATATCTATATATATATACCACAATACAGTGGTTACGGAAAGTATTCAGACCCCTTTAATTTTTTCACTCTTTGTTATATTTCAGCCCTTTGCTAAAATCATTTAAGTAATTTTTTCCTCATTAATGTACACACAAAACCCCATATTGACAGAAAAACACAGAATTGTTGATATTTTTGCAGATTTTTTAAAAAGAAAAACTGAAATATCACATGTCCTAAGTATTCAGACACTTTGCTCAGTATTTAGTAGAAGCACATTTTGATCTAATACAGCCATGAGTTTTTTTTTGGGAAAGATGCAACAAGTTTTTCACAAACTGGATTTGGGGATCCTCTGCCATTCCTCATTGCAGATCCTCTCCAGTTCTGTAAGGTTAGATGGTAAACGTTGGTGGACAACCATTCTTAGGTCTCTCCAGAGATGCTCAATTAAGTTTAAGTCAGGGCTCTGGCTGGGCCATTCAATAACAGTCACAGAGTTGTTGTGAAGCCACTCATTCGTTATTTTAGCTGTGTGCTTAGGATAATTGTCTTGTTAGAAGGTAAACCTTCAGCCCAGTCTGAGGTCCTGAGCACTCTGGAGTAGGTTTTCGTCCAGGATATCCCTGTGCTTGGCCGCATTTATCTTTCCCTCGATTTCAACCAGTCGTCTGTCCCTGCAGCTGAAAAACACCCCCACAGCACTGATGCTGCCACCACCATGCTCACTGTTGGGACTGTATTGGACAGGTGATGAGCAGTGCCTGGTTTCTCCACACATACCGCTTAGAATTAAGGCTCAAAAGTTCTATCTTGGTCTCATCAGACCAGCGAATCTTATTTCTCACCATCTTGGCGTCCTTCAGGTGTTTTTTAGCAACACTCCATGCGGGCTTTTATGTGTCTCGCACTGAGGAGAGGCTTCCATAGGGCCACTCTGCCATAAAGCCCCGACAGGTGGAGGGCTCCAGTGATGGTTGACTTTCTACAACTTTCTCCCATCTCCCGACTGCATATCTGGAGCTCAGCCACAGTGATCTTTGGGTTTATCTTTACCTCTCTCACCAAGGCTCTTATCCCCCGATAGCTCAGTTTGGCCGGACGGCCAGCTCTAGGAGGGTTCTGGTCATCCCAAACGTCTTCCATTAAAGGATTATGGAGGCCACTGTGCTCTTAGGAAACTTAAGTGCAGCAGAAATGTTTTTGTAACCTTGGCCGGATCTGTGCCTTGCCTGCAATTCTGTCTCTGAGCTCTTCAGGCAGTTCCTTGGACCTCATGATTCTCATTTGCTCTGACATGCACTGTGCGCTGTAAGGTCTTATATAGGGGGGGGGGGGAAAACCCCCCCAAGGGGTTTTTTTGGTGTGGCTTTCATAATCAAGTCCAATCAGTATAATCAAAACACAGCTGGACTCAAATGAAGGTATAGAACCATCTCAAGGATAATCAGAAGAAATAGACAGCACCTGAGTTAAATATATGAGCGTCAAAGCAAAGGGTCTGAATACTTAGGACCATGTGATATTTCAGTTGTTCTTTTTAATAAATCTGCAAAAAATGTCAACAATTCTGTGTTTTTCAATATGGTGTGCTGTGTGTACATTGAGGAAAAAAAATTAACTTAAAAGATGTTAGCAAATGGCTGCAATATAACAAAAAAATTTAAGGGGGTCTGAATACTTTCCCGTACCCACTGTATATATATATATATATATATAGATATATATATATATATATATAGTATATAATATAATATACATTGTTGCAAAATATTGTATCAATATGTTGTTAATACTTGTAGCAAATGACTAAAAATCAGTCATTTTAAATTGTACCATTAGTTTTTATTTAAAATCCCTATGAATGAATGGGAATAGACCAGTCACTGTTGCACTGTTGGTTGATTAAACCTTAGGCTTTAAAAAGAAATTTTATTTTATTGTATTGTTTTAAATCAGATTCTTTAATGGAGTCTATCCCCTGAAGCTTAACTGAAACTTTCCATCAACCCCAGTGCAGCACAAGACTACCTAGATTCACTTGCTCCTATTGCTTGGTAAGTGTCAAGTGAAGCGTTGGCGTGTTCCATACCTAAAATTGTGCAGATTTACAGTGGCAGGTACATCAAGCCATAACTTGCAGGGAAAGTCCCCTCAGGCATCTCACCATGTGCGATGTGTGTTTTATGTACGTGTGCCCTTTGTTCAAACTGTCTGCTCAGATTTATGGTTCACGGGCAGAAAATGAAAAGACAAAGGCAAGGAGTGAATCAGTAATAAACTAGCTAACAATCACCTGACTCTGCATACCCAGAGTGCTTTGATGTATGTCAACATTCAGTTGGTCCCAGACAGTGACCCCAAAAATAGTTCAAAGGGAGTTTAAACTTCAATGCTAAAGTTACGTTTAATGTTTACATTAAGTTTAATGTAACGTTTAATTTGTTGATTCATTGGTGTGACCTTTTGTACTTTTAAAGTGAGGTCAAGTAATGAAGTGAGCTGAAGTGTTTTGAAGTTAAAGGAATAAAAAAGACATGAAAATAGCTTGGTACCCTCAAAACAACAACAACAACAACATTAATAAAACCAATAATAAATAATAAATAACAAAACGTATATTATTATTATTAATAATAATAAATAATAATAAAATACATTATCATTCTGTTGTCACTACATATAATTGAATAATTAGTTTATTAAGTTATAAATAATAAATTAGATTTATGAGTAATAACAATATATTTGTGTTGTCATGACGATCATAAGAATTAATTTTTATGTTATATTTTATTTCATTTTTTAGTATTAATCAATAAATACTTGGATTCATAATATAGTCATAATAAATATTAGGTTATGTTTAGATCAGTGGTCACCTACCTTTTTAGGCCCAAGATCCCTGACGTCTGCCTTTATGAAAGACAAGATCTACCTATTGCAGAATTGATAGAACAAGACAGACAACAGTATTGTACTTCAAATTTGAGGCCTTTTACTTTGTATTTTAATTAGTGATGCGCCGATCATAGCTGATTCAGAATTCAGATTTTTTTTTTTTTTTTTTTTTTTTCTTTCTTTCTTTCTTTTTTAAACTAGCAAATTGGCTGATACTGATACAGATTTTTAAGCAAATTTATTTATTGGCTATTTGCTTTATAACAAACAAACTGGCTTTAAACAAAAATATCTAGCCATTTGAAATTAGAGGCAACCACTGCATTTTAATCATGATCTGCACGGCAGTTGTTTTTGATTTGATTTAGATTAATTTCAGGATTTAAAAAAAAAAACAGAATGGTCTGACTTTAGGTGTTATTTATTTATTTGCTACATAAAACATCTGCACGAAACAAAAACAGCAGGTCTCTGACAGCAGGTGTCGCCTATGAACAGGGTTGCCAGGTTTTCGCAATAAAACTAGTCCAATCGCATTTCGAGGGGGTTACCCCTGTAAAAATCGCATTCCGGGTGTAAAATACACATTTTCCGGCGAGGATCTTCCAGTAAAATTCACATTCCAGGGGCTAAATATCACGTTATTGGGGTCACTTCAACCCACAGACATTAAAAACAACCAGTGGCAACAGTGTTAAAGTAGCCCAACTCCACGGGAAAACCGCGGACTTGCAACACTTGCTTATTAACCGAGCCGCAATATACAAGGGCGTTTTTTTTCCTGTGGTAACATGGGGGGGGACTCTGTAACAGGCGAGGGAAGCAGAGTTGCGCTTTATATGGAGAAGAAAATGCCATCAACACTTTTCTCAAGACAGTTCCCTTTAGTGATACATTAATATAACCCCAGAAATGTAATGCATTTTTGTACTTATTTTACTGTTATTTTCGGGGTCTACTGGGACAGTGATAAAGATCGACGGGTTGGCGACCACTGGGTTAGATGATGATAATAAGACTACTATATTATGGTGTTGTCATGACCATCATAGACTTATTTTTTTGCTGGCGGGGTGGGGAGTAGAGGTATCCGTTTTTTTTCAGAATAATAAATACATAAATAAAAATTGTCGTTATAATCATAATAATAATTATTACATAGTTATAATATTTTCAGATTACGGAAAAATAATAATATATTTATAATGGGTAATAATAAGCAATAATATAACTGATAAAAGTAGAAAAATAAATGTATTACTAAATGCTGTGTTCACGTAGTCATGACATTCAGAAATATACAATATAAAATGTATATAAAGTGTCCTTTGTATCTGATTCTCAGGTGGGTACAGCCAGGTACATGGCTCCAGAAGTGCTGGAATCAAGGATCAACCTTGAGAACATCGAGTCATTCAAGCAAACCGATGTCTACTCCATGGCCCTGGTGCTGTGGGAGATCACGTCCAGGTGTAACGCCATCGGTGGTGAGTACACAAACATCATCGAGATCTTACTTGGAAACATAGCTGTTATGTTGGCATTTCCCAAACCAATATGATTAGTAAACTTGAGACAATGCTATTCTATTTCTATTCTGCCTGTAATTGTTCCTCAAGGAGAACAGGGATGAAAATAGGCTTGCTTTTTGGTCTGGTTCTGTTAGTGGTACTTTGTGTTTTTTGCTACCATAGTACCATCATTGGGCTATTGTTTGAGTACACTGCATGGAAAGCCCACTGCGGCCCACAATGTGTTTTGACCGATTTGCAGCTTCCTGTTATTGGAGGAGCCGTTCTTCAACAAGAGCAGAGATGGTACGGCATACTCCTCACTCTGTTTGGGGAATGTAAGGAATGTGTGATGTCAAGTGCTTCCTAATACCTTTCCCTTCTTTGGTCAGGTGGGAAGACAGATGCTAGCATATTTTTGCCGTACTGACAAGACATACCTAACACAAACACAAAACATGATAGGGGGGGGGTAGGGTGGGGTTCAGTGCAATAGTGGGCGTGTGACACAACATGCGTCAAAAAAAAAATATTATGCTCTCATATGTAGGAAATACAACAACAGAAACGGAAATACTTTAGTCAGACATGGATGTAAATATTCGGTGCATGTGGAAAATAATATAAATGAACTACATATATACGGGATTGTGTTGTTGTTTAGGGTTTTTCCTGCGTTGAAAAATTGTCAGTGGCTGGCCAGTAAAAATTCGGTCTGCTGAGTATTCATCCTGGTAAGTGCTAAATGCACAGGATGGATGAAGCCTACTGGATTTTCTTTCCAACTTTGGTCCTCTCATGATAAGAGATATCATATAAGAGATACCCCTCAAATAAGCCAAGACTGTATTTTCTTATATGGGAATAATCTGACAGGGTTATATTATATATATATTATATAAAATCGAACCGTACCGTTCTCCACAAACGGTTCGGCATACACTAGGACCGCGGTTCAAATTAAATCTGACAATGCATCTGTAATATGATTTGTTAGAGTTCGGCTAATGCATGTTTCTGTTGATGAATACAAATTCTGGCTTCCCAATACATTACAACAAGAGCGATGAGAGAAAAAAAACAATACGTGGACAAACCAGTCACTCTTTGTTCAATGCGTGTGCTGTATGCTGGAATAACTGTCATTTATGCCGGCATCACATGTTGATAATGCAGGTGAGACCTGAACAGCACACGTTGCTATCTGCGTTTAAACTAAACTAATTTAAGCCTTGCCAGTTTAAATATTAAAGAACCAGAAGACGTGAACTCTCGCAGCGCAGTGAGAAGATCTGGTGTTGTGTGTGTGTGTGTGTGTGTGTGTGCTCATACCGAAGCGCGTGAACCCGCGTCCCTCAGAACTCGCACAACTATTGAAGGCCGTCATCTTTGAGTATTGTGCTTGAATGGACAAATTCACACAAAAATTATGTCAAAATGCCCGTCTTGGTGAGTATCCTAGCAGACATACGGTGTGTTCCAAACGGGATATATCACCCTCCAAAGGGCACTTCGGAGTGAAAACAATCATATTGAAGGGCCGGGGCGGGGGGGGCGGCTTGAGTGGACCAGGTCTTTCCAAACGAAGTGCTCAAAACTGGCCACTTCAAAGGGCCCTTCGGAATTAAGGATTTCGAAGGGTACAACTGAGGAACACTTCGGGCCGAATCCCTGGGGTGGGATGAATCCTTTGAATGCTCTACATTTATGTTTTGCATGATGACGGTGCCAAAAAAAAAAAATTCGGTGTGTGGGCACGTGATGATGACGCAGAACGGCACTTCAAGAAACAGTTCTTTCTATAAAAAATAAAAATAAAAGCACTGTTTATTTTATTTGTATATTTGCTCTTTTGTATTTATTTGTGCTGTTGCTTGCATCACGTGATAGAGTATTGTTCTTATTTGTCATATATCGTGTTTTTTTTTTTTTTTTTTCCCCTAAACATGCACAGATACCGTGCGAGCCATACCGAAACCGCGACTCTAAAACCGTGATACAAACCGAACCGTAAGTTGAACAGTTTCAACTTTTTTTTTTAAAGTAATTAATACTTTTATTAATCAAGGATGTATTAAAAAGAGTGCCACAAACCATTTTAATGTAGAAATATTTAGTATTTTAAATAATCGTCTCTTTTGAATTTACAAAAATAGCAGTTTTTCCAGCAGTATTTAAATTTAAGTAGTACAACTGTGTTTTGTCAGTGTAAAATATAAGAAGCAAGAAGAATAAATATCATATAAAAACATTTCTTGAGCACCAACACAGCTTATTAGAATGTTTTCTGAAGGATCATGTGATATTGAAGATTGGAGTAATGGCTGCTGAACATTCAGTTTTGCCATCACAGGAGTAAATTACAATTTAAAATATATTTTAAAAAAGAAAACTGTTATTTTACATTGTAATAATATTCCAAAATATTACTGTATTTTTGCTCAAATAAATGCAGCCTTGGTGAGCATAAGAGACGTCTTTCAAAAACACTTAAAAATCTAACCTTAAACTTCTGAACATAAATTAAGTAAAATCTTGTTAGATTTCTCTGAAAACAAGATGTGTAATTTTGCTTCCCATGTAAATGTATCTTGGTTTCTGGATGTTTAAACAATTTACTGGAAAACAAGACAAAAATACAAATGATCAGTTCGAGGGCCCTCAAATCTGCTATGGTTTGATGAAGCTGGCAGCTCTGTGTGTGTGATATATATGAAGAGTCCTGTGGATACGAGGGGGCTGTAAAACTTTGCATGTGTATATTGTTTCACACACTGTCCCTGTGCCTGTCGAGTTGTGCCCTGGCATGCCTCTCTGTGGCGGAGTCCTCCTGTCATGCTGCTTGGAGCTTATCTGCAGAGCTGGACAGTCTGTGTCGAGGGGGCAGAGACAGACATCCCAGGGTCTGTCTGCCCTGTGGCAGTACCACCTTCAGAATGCAATGTGAAAAACCTGGGATCTCTTTCAAAAAGGGGGAAAATAAACATTTATGGATGTAGCACTTGCAGACAGCAGCTGCAGAAAGCCCAAGTGTGGGTGATGGTGAAATGGAAAGCTGTGGCTGTGTTGTTCTGCTGCGGCTCACTGTGTATGCTAGTGAGTCCTGAATTAGCACGGGGTGCGGCCTGGTCTGGAGTAGTAGAGCGAACTTGAGACCCTGCCAGCCGAGGAGAACTCCCTCCTGTCCTCAGAGAAAGATGGGAAAACAAGTAAATGGATGACAGCAGCTGGCTAGCAGGTGGCAGAAGCCCATGCAGGGTGGCCATCCTTCAGTACAGGTCTCAGATTCACTGCCGTCACGCTCTTCACAAACACACAAAAGAGCCAAGGGTGTTGTGCGCTCATGATCCACCCCAAATTTTTTCTGACTGAAGCCAGAAAAATCCTCCGGTCTGGCAACATTGCTGTTGCATTACTTTTTAGGCGACGTTTAAATAGGTCCTAGTGTTTAAACAGGAATCTTACCTCCTGTCTGCCTCGACTGACTGTCTCACTTACTGTGATTTATGAACACTTAAATCACTCTCTCTCTTTTTTTGTTTGTCAGTGTATCATTTTTTCAGAAATAATTATATTAATTATTTATTAAACTACGCAATATTCATAAATTCGATTATGTTGTACATATATATATATATATATATCTAGATATATATACAACACATACACAAACTGAAATGAAGCATTGTTTATTCCAAACAAATATATATCTACCAATTGGTGAACTTTCTATCACATCTCATGTCGATCATAATATATATAATATATATAGGAGAGAGAGAATCATACACAGAGAGAGAGAGGGAGAGAGTATATAAAATATAATATATGAATATATCCTTAGATACTGTTTAGAATTGACTTTTTTAAACTGTGATTAATGAATAAAAGGAAAACCCAATGAACTCATTCACGCATGTTTTCATTGTAATATCGAATCACAAACTACAACTCGGTGGGCTTTATTTTCACGGCACTTTTAATGGACAATAGAATACAGCGGGGATTTACGGGGGGACAAAGGGACCAGTGTGTGGAAAAAAAAAGGTGTTGTGTCGTGCCAAAGGAAATATAAACAGCCAGAGGGCGCAAGCGGGGAGTCGTGCCCTGTCACCTCGCGGGTAACACAGGGCACGGAACTGAAAAAAAAAAAGGATGTGATGATGGACAGAATGTGTGTTATATGAGAGTGTCTGTTGGGACATTCATTGTATATAGAAATAATGTATAGAAAGTCTTGGTATTAACCGGAATGAGACAGGGTCAATGAAAGCCATGTTCACACAGGAAATGCTAAAAAAGGGCCGGGGGGGGGGGTGGGGTTGGATTAGGGCAACCATTGTGTGGAAACAGGGGAGGGGGTGGAGGATGATGGCAGATGTTAGATATAAAGTCAAGGGCTGGAACAGTAAAACAGCAAAAATTAAATGAGAAAGCACGATAAACATGGGAATATATTGTAAGGTCACATTTTATTATAAAAAGAAATATATAAAAAATAAAATAATAAAGAAATAAAACATTTTTTCTTCTTATACTCTTTCCCAGACAGAGACACAGACAGGCAGGTCTGTGGAGTTAGCAGACGGTTAATCTGAAGAGGAAACTCTAGTAAAAAAAAGTGCTTCCCTGAATACTTCTAGCTGGGTCTGGGGTGTGAGGCCTCAGCCGGCAGGACATCTGTTCCCAAAAACCACAGCATTCCTCACATAGCGAGTGCATTTGAGTAGCTCAGCCCCTTGAGCAAATCAGGACATATAGAAAAAGCAAGAAAGACCCAAAACGAAAGATGCTCGGTGACCTTAATGTTGCAGACAGCCATGTGTCCTTGTCTATGGACTCCTACCACCATCAGGTCAGACCCTCACACGGGCCACCGAGGACAGCAGAAATAGTACCGTTTTGTTTAAGAGCTGAAACAAGGGAAGTCCACTTGTCAAAAACAGGATGCATTCACTTGTGGAGTCAGCTTCTCCGCAGGGGCCCAATCACAGTCCTCCACTTCCTGTCCCAGGCTGCACGCTGGCCTAGCCCCTTCCTGTGGGCCCAGAGTGCTGGGCAAGAACCACAAAACACGCTCTCTAATCAAGAGCAAACCGCTCCAAAGTAAACGTACTCATCCACCATCATTTGCAGTAATGGATTTTATATTGGCCAAGAAGAGGACAATAACTGCTCTTTTATGATGTCTCTGACTGTTTTTGGGAAACTGGAGGTTTTGGTGTTTCTTGCAGATTTTTTAGCACCCTGTGTGTGTTTGTGTGTTATAGCTGGCTCTGGTCAAGTACTTGGCTATGGAGGCTGAGGATAGATATATGATTGGGCCTCTGCAGCTACGGATTTCACAAGGTCTGGAAAATCTGTTTTTGGAGCTCGCTGGCACAGTCCAGTGATTAGCTTCATATTTCATCAATTTGTTCTTGTGAACAAAACAAATGACCCACAAACTCAGCATTATTTATTGTTGCCATTCTGATGGAGAAACTGATTTTGTCCCATTTTTCTCCAGATGCCGCATTTACGTTTTTTTCCAGATATAATAACCAGAGCATATGAAACATGCGTTCTTTTCCCCATTCAGGACTTTCTTCCAGCTTCCAGTTTCCAAACTCAGTACTTCTCACGAGTCCCGAACAAATGCTCTCCAACAATGATTCTTCATGCTGTCATAAGGGGATAGATCATATGTCAGATTATCTGATCGTCTCATGTGTGTGTCTTTGCAGAGGTTAAGGACTACGAACCTCCATTTGGCTCGAAAGTCCGAGAGCACCCCTGTGTGGAGAGCATGAAAGACAATGTGCTGAGAGACCGGGGCAGACCAGAGATCCCCAACAGCTGGATGAAACACCAGGTAAAACAGTGTAGAGGTGTATTTTGATCTCAGAACATGGTAAAGACAACATATTAGCAGAGAGACAAGCAACTCCTTTGGGGAGCTTTTGGGAAAAAGCGTACATTTCTTCTTTGAAAAAGGCTTTAGTTATATATTACACTACTGTTTAAACATTTTTAAAAGAAATTAATATTATTATAAAGCAAGGATGCAATAAATTGATCAAAAGTGAGAGTAAATACATTTATAATGTTGCAAAAAGATTTAAATTGCAAATAAATGCTGTTCTTATGTTCTCACTTTGCGATTCATCAAAGAATCTTGAAGAAAATGTATCAGTTTCCACAGAAATATTAAGCAGCACAGCTGTTTTCAACATTGATACTAATATGAAAAGTTTCTTAAGCACCAAATCAGCATATTAGAATGATTTCTGAAGGATCCTGGTGACACGAGACTTGATATTGACCGGAAAATTCAGCTTTGCAATCACAGGAATAAACTAAATTTAAAATATATTCAATTAGAAAATAGTTTTTTAAATTGTAATTATATTTCACAATGTTTCTGTTTTTACTATATTTTTGATCAAATAAATGCAGCCTTGGTGAGCATAAGAGTCTTTTTTTTAAATAATAAATTAATTTTTTACATAAAATTAAACACATTTTTGCACAAAATGTTGTACTTTTTTTCTGTAAACAATGCATATCTTATGTAATTTTGCTTCCCATGTTAATGTGTCTAGTTTTAAGGATGTGTAGATATTTTTACTGGAATACATAGGGGTGCGGGCGTTGGGGGTGAAAGAAAACAATTTGTTGCAGTTCAATTTATTATTTATTGGTTTGACTGTCAACCACCCCCAGACCGTTGTTGCACACTGTGATGTGTGTATTGACAAAAAAGAGAAATTTAAAAAAAAAAAAAGAAAAAAAACCCAGGGATATGAGATGTGATAAAATAGTGAGTATAACGAAAAGTAAGACCACTTACATGGACAACGATATTCCGATTTTAAAACGATAAAGAAAATACTCTGATTAAGAATCTACCATGTAAACACAGATTTTTGATGAACTTAATCCGGCTAAAGTCATACTCGAAGTAAACACATGTGGAGTATTCCTGTTTTAGTCGCATTACTGAAGTGCAGTATATACGTCCCGTCGTGTAGACTTTTCGCACATTTTGCGCAGTATACCACACGAAGTGGTTGAACGAACTTCTGATTTTTTTGAAGTCGACTTTTATGTGATGAAAGTCGAGTCGAAGTCGGCTAGTCTCTGATGACGTCATTAATGAACAAATATGTCCGGAGCTGTGACAAACACCTTGTGCACAGCTATGGCATATGACACAGCGCTGCCCACATGGCTGTTGCTCCTATAACAGCTTTTTTTATCAGTTCTTTTGTCTTTGAGTCGTTATATTTCTCACAGATTTCTGCTCGTTCTAAATCAGATACAGATAAAGTAGCACAGTAAAGATTACATTAATATGAATGCATTAGTGAGAGCGATTGCGTGTGTGAATTAATTCTACCTGGCACTGCTGGCAGCGTCTCTCTACTAGTAGTGAAGCTGTAGGATTTAGTTAAGAAATGTATGCTTGAACTTTTCAGTTTCTAAGATATTTTATTGAGAAAGCACAGAACAGTGTTGACAATACATTTCCACGCTGAATGATTCTATGCGCATGATGTACGTGCTACTGTCTGTAGCCTATGTGTGTGCGTTACAGTGCAGCAGCGCATTAGATTAGAATGGCGATTAATTTACCTGTACAATAAGCTGTTTAAAACGTGCATTCTCCCGTTCAATTTCGAGCATCCAGTAATATAATCACACATGTCTTGTGGAGCACTTTCAGAGTATGTATTTATTTGTCATTTTAACTGTTTGGAAATGGAGCGTGAATGTGGAATTCTTTCAAAGATTTCTTATCCTGTTGCACCTTCTGTAGGACCAGCAACTAGTCGACGTCAAGCTTAAAGCGTCATGGCAGAGCATTGAAGTCGACTAGTTGATTAGTCTGTGCAACCCCTAATACACACGGCAGTGGTCACTGACGGCAAACAAAAGAGCATGCTTAACCTGTTGTCAACAACGCCTGTTCGCTGTTCGCAGGGATACAAAAAATCAACAATGAAACGCATAATTACCTCACTTGAAGCTTTTGGTAAATGAAACCCCCAAACGGTTGTATGGCATCACTAAAACCAAGACTACTATATGTTATACTAAGGCTGTCAAAAACGATCATCGCGATTAAATCCTTCCAAAATAAAAGTTTTTTTTTGTTTGCATAATATATGTGTGTTTCCTGTGTATATTTATTATGTATATATAAAGACACACACATACAGCAAATATTTTGAAAATATTTACATGTATATATATTTATATTCATATAATTTATATCATATATAAATATATTTAATATATACACGTAACATATATCTTTTTTATATATACATGCATGTGTGTGTATTTATATATGCATAATACATATCACAGTGCGCACACATATCTTATGTAAACAAAACTTTTATTTTGATGTGGTATCGCTAGGGGTGTGAAACCTATCCTGGTATCACGGTTCGGTTTGGGTAACGATTATCATGGTGGGAGGTCATCGATTCGGCTTCAATATCGATAGCCCCGATCATCACGACTGCATCACAGCATGCAGTCGACAGTTGCCGTGCATCCTCAATTTCAATTTTATCTTCACATGTATACAGTTTGGGTCATAAACACAAGCAGGCAAATATAAACTTTACCTGATCTTGTTCTTAGTGAGTGATTTACCCCCTGCTAGTGTGTGACATTTTGAATCAAGCTCGGACCTTGTGTCGAGAATAAAAGGGCGTGCTAGATAAGCCTCGAGTCGAAGCTTGTTTTATGTTGTTTAATTGTCAGAGAATCACGTGAACAATTGACAACGAACACTTCACTTTTCTGTCCAGAGTTTCTCCGCTTGCACGATTTCCTTTTGTAGGCGTGTCGAAATGTTGGACGAGTCATACGGGCGTAATACTAACACAAATAGGTTGAAGAATACAAATTATTTCAGAAAAATTCTATATTTCTCATATGCAGTTCATATGTGTACATTATTCTTCTATTACATCATATTGATATTCGTACTGGTATTAAATTGCAGTTTAATGGGTAAATGAATTTATCAGAAACTCAACAAACACAAACACACACACACTGTTAGGCTTTTATTTCTGCACGTAACTTGAATCGATCTGTGGAATATATGGTAGATGCCTCGTCCTATGGAGCGTCTTTCACAGGCTTTTGGCTGCATTATTTTTTACTAACCACCAGATGGCACTGTTTTCGACACTCTCAAAGCTTTGAATCTTTTCCCGAAACAGTCAAAGTAAAACCTCAGTGCTTCACGAGGCTTCATTTGCCCAATCCCCATCGACCCACTACATATTCCATCTGTGGTTTACATTGATTACACCCCGCGCTGTCTCTTCCTCTCCAGGTTCGTGCACTCACGGTTGTTGCATAAAACCGAAATGTGCCCAAGATATCGGCTTTTAAAGAAGTGGAGCATTTTTAAAAGTTACGTCCACATTCGCATCTCGCCTCCTCCGCCATTAGGCGCATTCGATTTGAAGCAGGATGAGTGTATGACATCAACCGCGAAAGCATAAGGATCCGTCTGCTGTCTTATCGCTCTCGCGGTACTTGATGTCATACACTGATCATTCTGCGCAGGCGGCAGAACTGGCCTAATGATGCAAATGTACGTATGCGGGACAAATGACGTCAGAAAGGTCAGTACTTTATAATCTTATGGTTTTACTGAACCGATACCAAAAATCTCCTCATGGGCGGGTGCGGGTCGCGATGCACTAAGAAATTATAATTTCGACACGCCCTCTATTCTCGCGATTAATCGTGTTGACAGCACCTATTTATCACCTGAACTTTCTTGAGTGGGGTGTTCGACTGCGGTCGTTGGGGACATGATGACGTGTGCCATTAATCGTCTATGAACTATAACAGTTAGAAAAAAAAACGGAAAATAAACGGAATAGTCTAAAAGCAACTCATTTAACACCTTGAAATCATGAATTATGGTCTTAAGGGGTGGGGTGGGGTTGGGAATAAGTTAAAGAAGTAGAGGACGGATGTCCATGTAAACATAGTCATTGACTGGGACTAAAATAGCTACAACACATGCACAAACACTTGTTTTTTTTTTTATCTCCAGGGTGTGGCTGCAGTCTGTTCCACCGTCAACGAGTGCTGGGATCACGATCCTGAGGCCCGGCTCACGGCGCAGTGTGTGGCCGAACGCTTCAGCGAGATGGATGACGACCTAGACAAGTTGTCCACCTGCAGCAGCTCCGAGGAGAAGATTCCGGAAGATTGCTCCGTGAGCGTGAGCGATGACAAATGAGAGAGAGAGAAAGGTCACTCTCACTCGCTCTCTCTCTCTCTGCAGAAACTGAATGTTTGGATCCTTCCAATGAGGTGGAGTGGAAGAATATGGCCTTTTCATAAAGCTTTATGTTTCATAACCAAAGATTTCATGCACTTTATCAGATTATGCATAGCTCACACTGAGGAAGGTCAGGCTACCGAGCAAGAGGAGCTGGACAGACGCTGGTTTTCTCCTCTGACAGCTGACCGAGAGCCAAATGTAATCAGGAAAATGTTTCGCCTCAACACTAAAGATTTATAAGAGATTGTAAGACTTTCTACAGATCACTTCAGGATTTTCTGGATTTATGGAAGAATGTGTTAGGTGAGAGAATTGTGTGTGTGAGTGTGTAAGAATACTAGCGTGTGTGTTTGGAGTTGCTTTTAGCGAGAAATGTATTGTGCTTGTTAGCCAAAGAAAAAAGTATATTGTAAATACAGCTTTCAACATAAAAATCAACCCACGCTATTGAGAGAGCCAAAAAAGGGAAGAGTAAATGCTGCACATACCAACAAATTTGTTAAACGAACAGTATTTTTAAGTTCACAAAGTGCCTCATGTTCACTTATCCTGGATATTAAATTGTGCCTCTCTTTTACTACTTTTTTATGTAATATATTGTAAATCTTTGATGATTCAAATGCATTTATGTACAGTATTGACACAAAAAATGGTTGTGTTTTTCATTTTCTTTAATACAGCCTGTTTATTGTGTGTAATTCTTTGGATTATGAGTGGGATTCATCATTAGACAGTGTTTTAGCTATCAGCCTGGGAAATTTGTGAAAGCTCATTTCATATCAAAGATGATTGACAGCCAGATTATAATTACCTGTAATACCGCCTCTGGTTGCAACAATGTTTTCAGTTAGTCTTAACAAACATTCCATTTACCAGTTGTCATGCATGCCCGCTAGTTCAGTGTTCTGGGAAACAAATCTCTTAACTGAAAATTAGCCGTCAAATATGCCTCGCTTTTCTGTACATAAGCCTCAGGGTTTCTATTGCAAGAAAAACTTTAGCTGTTGCTTAATCAAGACATTTTTGTGCGAAAGCATCTTTTAGCACAACAGCAGAGTAACTGATTTGAACTAGATTTCTGTCATTTTCAAAAGAAAATGTTAAAGGCGCTTGCCCATCCAAACCCCACCACCATGCTGATAAGAGTGTTGCTAAGGTGATTTTTATTGTTATTTTAGTCTTATTTGCTGTATATACTATTATAGTATTTATTAATTCCTTTTCTTTTTTCTATGGTCTATTTTCTTTTTGTTTTTAGCTTAATATTCTTTTTTTCTTCTTTTTTTTGCTTTTGTTATTTTTATTGTTTTTTTTATATTTCTATTTCTTTATTTAATTTAGGTTTAATTTGAGAACTTAAACTTATTTCAGTTAGTTACCGAGACATTTCATTTCTGTGTTTAAGTTTTTCATTATATTATTTAAGCTTTATTTCAATTAAAGTAAATCATTTTGTAAAAGTTTTAATTTTAGTTAACAAAAACAACACTGTTTTTAGTGCATTGATGTGGTTGCTATACTGAATATTTAATTGTCCATGCTCCTTTACCCTTTTTTTAATTTATATTACCTTTTTCATCATCTTATACAAGTCAGCTTTAAAAACAATAATTAACACTGCTAAATAATTTTTTTTTTTTTTGCAACTTACAAAACGAATATCTATTCATCTAACTGTAAACTATAATGTTGCTGCAATGTAGTATTTAAAATGATTGACTTTAATGTATTTTTAGTTTATTCAGACAAAATGGTATCAAATTGTAATGTCATTATTAATGGGTTATCGGCATTAAACGTGTTGTATTAATTAGGACCAAGTAGTATACAGTTTAAATATCTATTATTCATGGGTTATTGGCCTTAAACGTGTCATTTTAATTTATTCAGACAAAATATAACATTTTAATATCTCTTATTTATCGGTTATCGGCATAAAACTCATGTAGTTTTTACTTATTCAGTTAAAATAGTATTCAATTTAAATCTTATCGGCATGAAACTCATGCTTCATGTAAAAAAAATATATATATATTTAATATAAATCAATCTAAGCAACTGAGCATGCTCAGTTCAGTTGTTAATAAGCGTGAGATGGGGCAGACGGCTGTCAAATTGAGTGAAATAATCTTTCTCTCTTTGACTCTTGTGTAGCGTGAGGTTGTTTGAATTGAGCTCTCACGCTGGAGTCAGTAGCGGTTCATCTGGGCTTTGTTTGGGAGTGAGAGTTTTGAAATTCTTGACCGGGAACGGCTGTGACCATAATGACAGAGAGAAGGAAGACTGCGCGAGTCCCTCAGACGGGTCATTTTTATCCCCGGCAGTCGCACACACCCCTGTTCCTCTCACCAGCCCTCTTTTCCCTAGTGTCTATTGTTTCTTTACTATTTTAGCCCCTAAACCACTGGAACGTCTGGGGGGAGAAGCAGACGGGGGGGGAAACGGTATCTGCGGGGCTGAATAGCTATAAATATCCCTCTGTGGCACTGATCTCAGAATAGGATTTATGGGCCCGTTCTGAGTCCTGGCATTTGTTGTTGTGGTGTTCTAGAGAGAGCAGAGCTGACCAGAGGAAACCGTTGTGCATCCACATTTTTCTGTCGGGAGAGATGGAGTAAACAGTTTCGTCTCTAGTCTCCATTTTCAGAGGTGGTTGTAAATAGCGCGAGTACTAAAATGTATAAATATAATACGCTACAAGAAAAGATTTACGAGACCTCAAATATGTGCCTGTGGAAAAAAAAAAGTACATATACGGTAGGCCTAAGTTTTCGTTTACACCAACTTCATTGAGCATAGTAGCCTAAATATTAAAATTCATCATTAAAGATTCTAGTACACAGTTTAGTTAATCATCAATTTGAAGTAACCTAAATAACAAATTAATTCAGCTTAATATTTCTGTGGAAACTGATGCATTTTTCTGGATTCTTTCATTATAGAAAGTCAAAAAGAACACCATTTATTTTAAATGTATTTATTTATACTATAATTTTTGATCAATTAAATGCATCCTTTCTGAATAAAAGTATTAATTTATTTTAAATAAATATTTAAAAATGTCCCGTCTTTCCTACATAATGTCTCTAAAGTTCTGATTCAGGCGCCTAGTTTGATTCATTTGATTTATTCACAATTCTTGATTCCCCCTGTTGTTTGCTTATTTTATAAACTTACAAAGCATCACGATTTGTTTGAGTGCCACATACACCATCATAATAAAACCGCCTTTTTAAATGTTGGGCCAGAGACACTTGTACCAAAGGTCGTGAAGGTCTCTGTGGTTCTTCTCCAGTTCAGTTGAAGTCTGGACCATGTGCAGGTTGATGTCGTGCAGGCCAGGCTGACTGATACTATCTGTTTGAAGACGTTCACCTTTTTTCCGGCACGTCTGGTAGCGAGCCACCATCATGCTGCGTTTCATCATGCTCTTTGATCGCTGGCACCACCCGAGGGTACAGAGATCAAACAACAGATAAGAGATAGACACCGCAAGGGGAACACAGTGCACCGGGCCCAAACACACCATAGACTATCATACGTGCTTCAGAACAAACACATGTGGAAGGAGCAGGGACAATGACAGGCTGGACAGTTGGAGCACCAGTACGCCTCCGTTGTATTGTTTATGATCTCTGGGCCATAAAAGTACAAGTAAAACCAAGAAGCAGACTGTCAAATGGCCTATTTTATGGCCTTTGTGTTGTGACATAATTTTCATGCATTAAGCACATTTAACAGTTGTTGTAGTCAATCCCATGGAGTAAACAGCATAAGGTCTGGTCCATGTCGCAGCATATCCTAGCCAAAAACATCCCTTACTGACATGTAAAATGACCTTTTATGTGGCATTTAGGGGCGAATTTACTGTATCTGCATTAGATGATACCACAGTGAAAATTAATGTAATGGTGCAACAGTCTCTGCACAGAAAACACCAGAAAATCAAGAAAGTGGTCTTCAGTATCTGAAATGACTGTTGAAATAATGAATAAAAGTCCTTAAACTGTCATGAAAATAATGTCACAGTGCAAAAGTTGTAACATTCCAAAAACCAACTTTATTTTATTTTTGCACAGAATTTAATATAGAAATTGTAGTATTGGTAGTAGTAGTGATAAGAATTATTTATTCATTTATTTACTTTAATTTTTGTATCTGTGCTCAGCAGGATGACTTATCATTTTAATCATAATTTACTTAAATATGAATTTATACAAGCCAGTTTGAAAGGAGAATTAAATATAATTGGGAATTCTCAATTGTTTGTTTGTTTTATTATTATTTTATTTTTTATTTTTTGGATTGTGAAATCTGACCTTGTCATGTTTAACAGGATCATTTTAGCTCATAATTTACTTAAATATGCATATATACAAGCCAGGTTGAAAGAATCAAAAATAAATGACTACTTATTTATTTATTTGATCAAATCTGAATTTGATGTGTTTAATAGGATAACTGTAATGATCAGTCCACTGAACGGCAAGTTTAAGAACCCAAGTGCAGCTTTATTCCAAAAGTAAACCAAAATACAAACATAATCCAAACAAACGACTTGACTTGAACAGACTTGACTTGATCAGACTTGACTTGACGGGAAGTCGTGGCCCTAATGGTAGAAGAGTCAACTTGTAACCCAAAGTTGTGGGTTCGAGTCTCGTACCGGATTGTAGGTGGGGGGAGTGAATGTACAGTGGGCTCTCTCCCACCTTCAATACCACGACTAAGGTGCCCCTGAGAAGGCACCGAACCCCAACTGCTCCCCGGGTGCCGCAGCATGGCTGCCCACTGCTCCGGGTGTGTGTTCACGGTGTGTGTGAGTTCACTGCTGTGTGTGTGCACGGGATGGATGTCACGTCACTTTATTATTAGTTTTTTTTTTTTTCACTTGACTTGTGAACAGACTTGACGTGACTTGACTTGGCATGACAGACTTGGCTCACCCGACGCAGGTTTACAACATCAATACTCGACGGGAGACAATAGGTGCGTTCAACTTCATGCAGCACTGCGCAGATCGATCGCAATCTGACTTGAAGCAGTGCATGCCGTTTAGAAATTTTGTCCGACTTGAACCGGCGCCGACTCCACGTCACTGTCACGTGTGGCATCAGTCTCAGCCGGTTGTGGCTAGAAGGGATACAGCTCAGACCGGAAACGAACAATGAAATTCATTTTATACCTATTACATTGTGTTGTATTAACATCTACACCTACACCTACCCCAACCCTAAACCTACACCTTACAATAATGCAAAAATAGTAATTATTGCTGTACAGTGTGACAAATATTATGCTGTATTGATGTGCGCATGCCCAGTAGCAGAGGCGGACAGTAACTAAGTACATTTACTTGATTATTGTACTTAAGTACACTTTTTGAGTATCAGTACTTTACTTGAGTATTATTTTTTTCTGGGAACTTATGACTTTAACTTCACTACATTTGAAGACAAATATTGTACTTTTCACTCCACTACATTTCTATCAAGGTCCTCGAAGTAGAAAGTCGTTACTATGTAGCAGCTTTGAAAGTCAGTGGCTGATTTTTTTTTCTTCTCTAAAATGTGACTTTCTTTTTTTTTAGACAGTTTATCAGTAATCACTCTTGAGGGGCTACATGAAGAGATTTCCAGCATTTTTTGAACACTGACCAGTTGCAAATGTGATATTTATTTACAACAATTCAATAATAAGAAGTTAATATTGTTGTATATATTAGACACAATATTTTCTGATTTTGCAAAATTGTGTAAACAAAAGTATTACCTATAAAGCCACAGAAGAACTATTGTGCGTCTCCTAATAAAACACAATATGTGTTGGACTTGAAGCAGCACTGCACAAACCGTTCTGTGTGTGACATCAAGTACAAGCGAGAGAATTCACAGCTTTAAATGTTTTTTTGATGTCAAGTAAGTCTTGCTGTTTTGCTTTTTTGTTTAAGCAGTGTTGCTGTTGTAAAGTTATACATCTACAGTTGTGTTGCTGGGCTTTAAAGCAGGTTTGATTTTTCTTTCTTTCTTATCACTCTGTATTTACAGGATTTCACAGTCCACTCTGTTCAAATGTGATTGAATGGCTACGCATAGATGTGTGCACACACTGTCAGAGCTGTGTGAGATCACTACCATCCTTCTTTTGTGGGGGTGGGTAGGGGTGTTGAATAATAATTTTTATGTTGTTGTTGTTTTTTCCCCATAGGTTTTTAACATTCTAAAAGCTCTTTATTCCAAAGATACAACAAGCTAGTCAGTGTATTCAGCAGGAGTAATGTATTCTAAGTTGCTTCAGAAAGTATTGCAAGTATTACGTACAACAATAAAACAGTGCATTGACATAAAAAAGGAAATTTACTTGTGGTACTTAAGAACTTTTATAAGCAAGTACTTCTGTACTTTTACTTGAGTAAAAATCTGTCTTTACAAATTTTACTTGTAATGGAGTGATATTTGACCAGCAGTATCTGTACTTTCACTCAAGTAATGGAGTTGAGTAGCCTACTTTGTCCGCCTCTGCCCAGTAGCACCATATTGTATCCTTTCTCGCCTTCACCGTCTCAGCTGTCGCAGTTTCTCCAGAGTGGCTGCAGGAGCGTTGATGACGACACAGCTGTTTCACGATTGGCCAGATTCACCGCATTACAACTATCACGTGTGTTTCGGGTTTATTCTAACATCCTCAATAGCAATAATGCTCACAAATTTGTGTTTTTAGAACAGTAAAAGCTTTTATACTGTAGTCGAATTGTTATATTGAGTCACGTTTATCATAACACTGATGAAAGCATATATTTCCCCACTAGCCTCCTTGACCATGACAGGACAAACTGTGAGTTCATGAACAGTCTCCATGGCCATAACAGGACAGGCAGAGAGTTCACAAACGACCTCCATTGCCATGACAGGACAGGCAAAGAGTTCACAAACGACCTCCATTGCCATGACAGGACAGGCAAAGAGTTCACAAACGGCCTCCAAAGCCGTGACAGGACAGGCAGAGAGTTCAAATACGACACCCACACCACCCGGCCCTCAGAGGTTCTGCAAGTGGACGCCGCCACCATCTTAGGCAGACTCGTGGACAGGAGAGGCCTCAGAAGTGCAGTGTGCAGCCCAAACACTCAGGATGGCTACCGCCATCACGGGCAGCGCAGTAGACAGTAGCATGCTCGCTGGGCTTGAGTGTGTTGAGGCTGTGAGGCTTGAAAGTGTAGAGACCACTGGGATGCCAACCGCACGCACTGGCAATCAGTCTCATCAGCCCTGGCCCAAGCTCCGCATCCGCAGGAGCTTGGTACAACCAATGGCAAACAAGGCACATGACTGAAGCAACCAATCACAACATGACACACAGACAAGAGTAGCACATGACATGATCACATGAGGGGCAAGGAACACATGACAGGAACATGAAACGAGGCAAAATATCAAAATAAAAGACCAGAAAACCTAAACAAGAAACAAAACCCAAACCCCATGGTACAATAACTCATTCATTTATCTGATGATTTACATAATCAAGCCAGGTTAAAAGGAGAATCAAATACAAATTAGATAAACCATCAAAACCAAACCAAACCAAAACAAGAAATGAATAGTTGGCGCAGTTCAACACAGATCACCTGGCAGGCAGGTAACAGAGGATTTTGTTTTCTTTTTTAACTTCTCACAACTAAATCCCAAATACTAAACTCATATTTCTGCCATCTGCGGCCTGCTCCACAGACATTGCTTGTTTACTAAACTCTTCCGTTCCCAGACTAAACCACTAAATCAAACCCTCTGTTGTCAGAGATCTGAGGATTTGACTGTTTTACTCCAGTGAGTGATGTTCCTGAGAAAAATCTGTGTATGAAAGTGAAAGTGACGTGACCTGTGGCCAAGTATGGTGACCCATACTCGGAATTAGTGCTCTGCATTTAACCCATCCTAAGTGCACACACAGAGCAGTGAACACACACACACCGTGAACACACACCCAGAGCAGTAGTTGTAGTGAAGACTGCCCTCTGGTGGTCATTGTTAAACACCATGGTAAGTGAATATGGTTCAGTACCATTGTATATAGGCCTGTGTTGAATTCCAACAGTATTATTGCTGTAACCACCATGTGGACAATACAGTAGTTATTTTGTATTTATTTATGTGTGGTTAAAGTTTTTCTATAATGTATTGTGAGTACTTTATTCTGAGTCTTAATTGAGGAAATCCTTCTGTTCTTTTGACCTCCTTAGCTGGAAAGAAGAAAAAAGAAAAGACAGCCATGTCTGTATTGGTTTAAAAAGTTACTTCATTTACATCTGATTATGTCCTGTCTAGCTTTGACCACTAGAGAGAGCTGTTCCATAAAAAGAGGGACATGCAAACATTAAATCTTTAGGAGCCTATATCTTTTTAAACATAATTGTCCTGTTTATTTATCTATTGTATTTACTTTTTTAAGTAGATAAAACAGACTTCTAACATGATATTCCCACAATGCCAAGCTTCTCTCTGACCATTGTAATAGATTATTTCTCACTGCAGTATTTACAGGCTTTACAGTCCTAAAATATGTGCTTTAACAATAGTAATTTCTCTGGAAATTCATTTGGAAACAATGCATTTGCTAAGAGTAAAAAGATTTTTTAAACATTTTAAAAACATTATCAAGTAATTAGTCACTTTCTGTAGTAGAGTCCAATTCCAGTTTGGTAGAAAGCAAATCAAAGTGATCATTAGTAATTATGAGCCTGTGTGCTGAGCTCTGGGCCGTCGCTGTAAGTGCCTCGCTGTCTCTACAGATCAGTCTAACATCTTTTCCAGCACTTCCGTCCTCTAGTCAATTATAGTGTTACTGGAGAAGCCGATGAGAAATTGGAAAGCAGTTTTACAGCAGAAGGCCACCTAATGAAGACAAACAGAGTCTTTCCACACTGCTGGTATGTTATTTTGTGAGACGTGTCTGCAGATACAGAGATAGATCAATGCCTGTGAGTAGTGGCAGAGTAGATTATGGAGTATGTTGTGCCATTTTGTGCAGTACAACACAATACTGCAGTCCGGCCACCAACATCTAATGGTGAGACGGGTTTTTAAAAAATAAATAAATAAAAGACAATGAAGTTGTAAATAAATGAAAAAGGCAATAAACTAGCTTATATCAATATAGTTTGATAAATATAAGAAGAAACATAGAAAAAGGACTACATTTTAAATTTGACTAGTTTTTGTCCATACAAAAATCACACCATGATGCTAAGGTTTTGAGGGTTGCCTTAGGTAGTTGCTTACTAGCTCACTCAAAAAGCAGAAGGCCACCTAATGAAGACAAACAGAGCCTTTCCACACTGCTGGTATGTTATTTTGAGAGACGTGTCTGCAGATACAGAGATAGATCAATGTCTGTGAGTAGTGGCAGAGTAGATTATGGAGTATGTTGTGCCATTTTGTGCAGTACAACACAATACTGCAGTCCGGCCACCAACATCTAATGGTGAGACGGGTTTTTAAAAAATAAATAAATAAAAGACAATGAAGTTGTAAATAAATGAAAAAGGCAATAAACTAGCTTATATCAATATAGTTTGATAAATATAAGAAGAAACATAGAAAAAGGACTACATTTTAAATTTGACTAGTTTTTGTCCATACAAAAATCACACCATGATGCTAAGGTTTTGAGGGTTGCCACTCAAAAATTGTTATTCTATTCATGCCATCTGGATGACTTTCATTTTCTGAAGAATAGGTTTTGGAACAGGTTTTTGTCCATACAAGGATAGTTAATTGGGTCCAATGTTGTTTGGACCTTAACATTCTTTAAAATACATTTAAGTTTTGAAGAAGAAAGTAAGTCATTGGAATGACATGATGATGAATAAATTACGAACTAGCCCTTTAACTCTGTGATGCTGATCGTGGCGGTCAAAAATGACCTTATTTGTGACCCAGGACCACAAAACCACCAGTCATAAGGGTCAATGTTTTTTAAAATTGATGATGTTTAAGCTGAATAAACTTTCCATTGATGTATGGTTTGTTAGGATAGGACAATATTTGGCAGAGATACAACTATTTGAAAATCTGGAATCTGAGGGTGCAAAATATATATATATAAATATTGAGAAAATTGCCTTTAAAGATGTCCAGATGAAGTTTTTATCCATGCATATTACTAACAGAAAAATAAGTTTTTATATATTTACGGTTGGAAATTTACAAAATATCTTCATGGAACATGAACTTTATTTAATATCCTAATGATTTTTGTACTAAATTATATTTATGGAATAGTTATGATCAATTTATTACTTGTTGACCACTTTTTGAGCATAGACCTGAAAATTAATTTTCCAACTCAAACTGTTGTAAACCTTGAATGCACATAATTTGGTCTCTTTTTAAAGAAGGCACTTGGCAGATTATCAATCAAATGAAAAAAGTGAAACCAAAATACAGTTATAAAAGTTTGTTTATTATGAACAACACTATTTTTAAATTTTATATGAAATATATTTTCAAAATCATGTTTTACTCTAAAATTGCATGAAAAAAATTTGTTCTCAGTTGATGTCTCAAAAAAATGAGCTTTTAGTAAGAATTTATTTTTTTGGTGCAAACATTAGTACAAAACATTTCCAATGCAGTACAAGTGTGACTATATATTTCAGAACCATTTAACCACTTCAAATCATGGCCATGTTTTGTGTGTGTTCGTTCAAGTTTTGTACCATTTTGATGAAGTTAAACATTCTAAAAAAAGAAAAACATAACATTTTTCGTCCAAAAATTAACCAACAGCACCAGAGGGTTAAGCTAAAAAGAGGCTGCAACCAGACCTAAAAGTCTGGAAAAGATGTAGAAATGTCTTCTTTTGTGCTCCGCAGGAGAAAGAGGTTCGGAAGGACATAGTGGTGAGTAAATAATAAATTGTCCTATAAATTAAAAAGAGCCCAAAACCCAACATCTCAGGTTCCTCCTTCAATGTATGTCTTACCTGTTTTATTGACAATTTGCAAGTGTGATTTCTTACAGAAACATCTGTCTTTCACAACCTGCACAATTTGAGCTGTCATTTATGTCTGTAGCACAAACAGTGCACTGAATTTGAATACTTATAAATGAACCAATAATAAACAAGCAAATGAATGATTAATCAAATTGAGCACTTAATCTGAGACGTCGGCATCAGTAGTTTCTTCCTGCAATAGCTGCAGCTGTCTTCAGAGAACTAAAGGCCCGAAGCGTTGTGATCTTTGCTGGATCATTCACAATAAACGGAACAGCCCAATAAATGAACACACACGAGAATAGCAGTCTTTCTCTTCTGACGAACAGACACACTCAGCCTCATTATCTGCCTCCATCCAAAACAACTGATATGAGTCACCAGAAGGTAAGTCACATCGTGGAGGAACCATCTAATCACTTCTAACCTCCTCATACACAGGTTTTTTTTTTTTTTGCCAAAACTTCTGCATTCATTCTCCTATTGAGACAAAGAAACCACAGAAGAAAATAAAAGAGAGAGAAACAGATGTTAGATGTGGATGTTAATGTCAGACTGCAGCGGGTAATTGCCTTGGCATTTAAATAAGAAGGGATCTTCTGGAATTACTGAAATGTTCCTGGTGCCGTTCTCTAGGAACACAGCTACTTTTAAAATCAAATAATGGCACCAAGAAGACTAGTTAAACAAGAACACCATGAGCACACCACAAAAATATCATGTTCTTAAACAGTATTTATATTTTCCTTCCAGTAGAAATATGTAAACATCCCAAAACCAGGGTAAATTAGAAGCAAACGAGCATAGATTTTTTTTTTTTTAGTTCAGTGGTAATCTTTAAACTATATTGAAAACAATAAGTGTCTAAATAAATAAATACAATGAAACTTAACAGCAACAACTTCACTTATTTACATGTTTAATGCTATATTACTCTATTTTCAACATTTAGCATATATTTATAGAGGACTGATAGTTAAATGAAAGATTATTCAGCTTGCTTTGAGTCAGGTGGTTGCTGTGCACTGGCACCATGGAAACTGTGGGTGTCAGCAGAGGTACATTGGGGCTGTTCCAAAACAGACTTGCTTGAAAAACATTTGACACCTTTGAAAAAGGCATTTGGCAAATGTGATTTGTTTTAGCATGCTAAGCATCTATCCACATCAATTTTCCACTGTAATTTTGCTGATGAAAAGGACATATAACAAGGACTTTATATTCAAATACTACAAAGCACAACTAATTTTTCCTTCCACAGAGGAAACTTACTAACATCTGTTGGGTTTACAATATAACCAAAGCCACACGTGCAAGGAAAAAAAGATTTATTTTTTCCAGATGCAGATCAATTGGCTTAAATGCATCTATTGATTTTTCAGTGCAGTGATATTGACATATGTGACCCTGGACCACAAAACCAGTCTTAAGTCGCTGGGGTATATTTTTATCAATAGCCAAAAAAACATTGCATGGGTCAGAATTATAAATGTTTCTTTTATGCCAAAAGTAAAGATGATGTTCCATGAAGATATTTTGTAAATTTCCTATAGTAAATATATCAAAACTTAATTTCTGATTAGTAATATGCATGGCCAAGGACTTAATTTGGACAACTTTAAAGGCGATTTTCTCAATATTTAGATTTTTTTGCACCCTCATATTCCAGATATTCAAATAGTTGTATCTCGGCCAAATATAGTCCTATCATAACAAACCATACATCAATGGAAAGCTTATTTATTCAGCTTTCAGGTTGTGTATAAATCTCAATTTCGAGAAATTGACCCTTATGACTGGTTTTGTGGTCACATATGCTTAATGTTGGATGTTGTCTGCAGAGACAGATACCTTGCACTGTAGATAAAGTCATGTTTAAATAAACTAAAGGTTTAACTTTTGGTTTAGTGGTCACTGTTAAACACCACGACTGCAATGTCACATTAATGAATAACTTGAGTATGCTTTAAAATCAGAGCAGTCCACTGACCGATGAAGGTTGCTTTTAAAAACCTTGTTATTGTTAAACAGGACCTTCAAGCTTAATGCTGAATTACACTTGAAGTAAAGCAAAGTGAAGTTACAAATATAATTCATATGGAAATGTGTGCGTTAAGAAGTGTTTTTTTAACATTAAATCTTGTCTTGCTACACTGTAAAAGAAGATGTTCTGGAACTGATATATTCTGCCACTGTGCCTGTGATGTCTCATGAGCTGATCTGGCAATTTCTGCATGCTGGTCTGCAAAAAAAAAAACCTTGAAAAAGCTGTATGATCTATACTGCATGTGGTTTTTGAAAAACTGTGTTTCAAGCAAACATAACCTTGCAGTGGTTGAGTCTAAAGCTGGGATCATGTTTTAGGAGGATACAGGAGAATGAGAGATCCTGATCAAGGCAAAGAATTCACTTTGTGAATTTCAGATCACCATCCTGTACAGTAATGCAGCAGTAAGCTTCCTATACTATATTTAAACAAATATATTTTGATTTATCATATCATCTCCAAACCCTTTAAAGCATTAGGTATGCACTTAAATATTTATATGAACTAAACATCCTGTCTTCACCCTTAAGTTTTTAAAAGAATAGTGCTTGCAGGTGCTTAAGAATGTAATTATACATAAAAACCGTTTTATTTAGCCATATTTTTATTATTATTTGTTTTCAGTGACTTTTGGAAAGATTGCAGCTGATATGGCTTTCGTAAATTGTTAAGCCATTCAGATTTAATAAAGTTCAATTTAATTGTTTTCAGTGCAGCTTAACTCGCTAAAATATCTTATGCAGTTTTGCTTCAAATTGTCTTTGTTTTATGATGATTACATGTTCTAAAATATAAATACAGTTAAAGAACATTTGTATGGTGTGCTCAGGGTGCTCTTGTTTAGCTGGTCTTCTTGTGCCATGTTAAATCTTTTCACTGCTGCAGCTTCACAGTTTCTTCATATTTGTTCATATTGTGTCCAAAAGCAGGCATAGCTGCCATGACAAACACAGACATATGCAAAGCATGCAATATACCGTTATGTAGCAGCATGCATGCCAAACATTTGAGCTTTATTTAGTCATCCTGATATCGTTTCAAACCCTTGTAACTTTCATCCGTGAAACAAAAAAGTGGTAATTTTCTCTGATTGCATTGCATCTTTATTCTTATAATGAATTTACTGGTCACCAAGGCAGTCATTGCGCCTAAAATCTCCGAAGGAACGACATGAGGCGGAGTAAATGGCATTTTTGAGTGAAACATGCGCCCTTTTCGACATACAACGCAATACATTTCAGGCATAATCTTCATGTCCACTGTTGCCAACTCTCGCAAGATAAATAAACAACCGCAGCCTCTAAAATAAGCCCACAATGTTTTTGATGATTTATTATGGCTTCACATCCGCATGAAAATTTCGTTTGCGTAGTGGCCTCTGTGAAGGCAGCATTTGTTTCGTTGCAAAATTCATTTATTTCATTGGTGTATCGCGTACAGCGCCGCGACGGTTCTTCATGCTGATTGGCTCAAACGAGTGCCCGTTATTGAAATCCAGAGTCACGATTGGCCAACCTCCTGTCAACGTTTATCCGTTTGTGTTCGTCAACGTTCGAGGCTGTGCGTCCTCTCATTGGCTGATCCACGGCTTCTGTCAGTAGTTTCCTTGCAGCGGATTGGCTGAAGTATGACCCGCCTTGTTCTACCTGTCTCGCTATGAGAGGCTGAACGATTCTTCCTGCTGTATGGAGCAGAACCGCCCTATTTTTCCCCTCTCCTACAGTGGATCTCGTGTGCAAGCCGGTTAGCATGCCACTGAGACGCGGAATCTACTGCAAATAAATCCAGATTGTTCATACACAACGCCAAACACCTGCAGTTGGAGCAAAGGCCTGGTTGTGCAGAAATATTGGCGCCGAGGAGGGAGTGGGTTGGTGGAAAGAGGGGTGCGTGGCGGTGGGAAGTGCTCTTCTAACCAAATCCTCCAGAACATGGCGGAGCACCACACCGCCTCCGACTGTAAGCACAAAGCCAGCTCCAACGCCGGAGGTTCGGTCTCGGGCAACGGACGACCCAGCTCCCCGGCTGGATGCGGCGGCAGCGGAGGAGGCCTGTCCGGGGGACTGACGCAGCCGGCGGGATGGCAGTCTTTGCTGTCGTTCACCATTCTCTTTCTGGCCTGGTTGGCAGGGTTCAGCTCGCGACTTTTCGCAGTTATTCGCTTCGAGAGCATCATTCACGAGTTTGACCCTTGGTGAGTATAAAGGCGGGCGGGTTTGTGGCGCACTTTTAATTTGACGTTTGGAGATGTAATGCACGATTAATCTCGCTGTGAATGGAGTGTCAGTGCGTGATGCACAAAGCTCTTGCTATCCTCCATTCATATCAGCGTAATTGTCTCAGGAAGCGGGTTGTCTCTGTGCGGTACGTCCATGCTTGACAATTTGAAACGTACGCTGGTAGCTGAACCTCCCCATTTTTTGTTGTTTTTTTTTTTTGCTATTCCAGATAAATAAAATTTATTGTGCTTTGTGGCTTTTGCGCTAGCAAAGTGCTATTTTAATTTAGCACTACGGTTTATTACAGTCGGTTGAGGTAACTTAAAATGAATATTACAGCAAGGTGTCGTAAAACTCCAAATGAGGAAATGAACTGTTGTATCTGTTTATTTTTTTTAAGTTTTGGGTTGGCAAAGTCGTTTTTTTTAGCATTTATCACTTAAAATGGCATACAATGTATTTTGTTACTGTTGCTTATTGTTAATTACTAGTATGTAATTCAATAGCTAACTAACGTCATTAGTTCTAGTATATATATTCAGTTCATTCATTACATACTAGAGCGTACTAGTTAGACAAATAGTCACTGTCATAGTCAATTCTTAACTATTAATTGTAATACACAGTAGTACTATTCTAGTCAGTTAGTACTGGGAGAACAGGAGCTAGTAACCAAGTACATGTTCTTGTAAGTAAATGGTAAAACTGAAATAGGTACTATTTAGAAGTGAAAGGTTTATCTGAACACACACATTACTATAGTATCCACTGACAAATTTGCACTAACTAGCAGCAACTGTTTGGATGATGAATAGAAACAAAGGATTAAGTGCTAAATGATATAGTTAAACTGAACAAAGATATTTTCACTGTTAGAATAGGTCAAATACATTTAATATGGATCACTGTTACTGTTACCTATTGTTAATTACAAGTATGTAACTCAATAGTGACTAAGCTTACCCATAACAATGATTAGTCACTATGTGGTACAATATGGGTCACTGGTAATTAAGTTTTAGTAACAATATTAGTTCAGTTTTAAGTGTTAAAAGGACTGTCCATGCAGTGTTCCCACCTCCTGATACTGTTAATGTGTGCTTATGTTATGTATTCATAAAATATCCCTATGTTGTATAACAATGTCAGGTTTGCAGATAAGTGTAATTCTCTTGATCCACAGAGCTGTCAAATGCAAGCTCTTAACTTCTGCTTTAGAACTAATGGTTTAGTTTTAGCACTAAATTGTTTAATCCATTCATGAATCATAGGTATGAATTAAACCCCTTGTGCAGCAATTACATCCAGTTGAGACTCAAAAGCATTCACTTCCCTTTTCTTTAATGTATAGCTTACTGTCAATTATTTCCTCATGCCCTCTGTTAAGAGCAGTGAAGATGTACCTGTTTGTGAAAGTCTGTTATATAAAGTCTCAAGGTGGTATATGAGGCTTTGTGAATTTAGGTCAACTTCTGATTTTATCATGATTGGAAATTTTATGGTCACGCGTCTCACTGTGACGGATTCTTTAAACACAATAATTGTATAGACAAGCGTGTGTTAGATTGCATTTCAGCAGTTATGCCACGTCTAGCATATAGAGAGAATAACAGCAGGACCATCCTTTCACGGTATGGTCCCAATTTTCAGATTTACAGTCATAACCGCTTATGTTGAGGGTCATGGTGCTTTGCATTCATTAGTCTGAACAGAAGATCAAAAATTGTTATCTATGTGCTTAAACAAGCAAACTCTTAACCAGCCTCCTAGGCTAAAACTAATGATATTCAATGGAAGAACATCTTCATGCAAAGAAGGTGAACATGCTAGAGTATAGTTTTTTTTTGGTTGTCTGCCAGTCATGGGTTACTAGTGATGTAACTGAAACTTTTTAACTGAAACGGCAAAAAAAAAAACCTACTGTTTTCGTTTACAGTTTAATTGTTTTCAAGGGCCGAAATCGCTGACCATTTGAGTACTTTATTATTCTAGAGTAGAAATTTGTAAAAAAAAAAAATATTGAGAGGTGACTCATTGCTGAAGAACTTTACTATTAATTGTTTATTTTTTTATCTGTTTAATTACATATTATAATTGTTTAAATACAGCTACAGATTCCAGCTAAATGAGAACTCTTGTTTCTGTAAAAAAGGAATTTTGGTGCATCATTAGTCATGGAACACACAAACTCTCATGTGCAATTAGTTTTAAGAAATGAAAAAAGGCTGGTATGATTTTGGTGGTTTCTTTGGGCAGTAGTAAAAATTATTATTTTTTATTTCATCATGTGGCCAGATTTATTTTTTAGCTTTGGTTATTACTAGTTCCGCTATTGTGAAATCTAGTCATAGACTTGGTACCTTTTTCTTTTTGTGGTTTTTGTATTACAATATGCTTATTAGGGTTGGGCGATGTCTACCAAATCAGGGCTCGCAAAATTTAAAAATCTCTGGTAGACCTTCGGGCAGGTATTCTTCAGATTTTTTGTAGCCCAAAAATGAATTTAACTAGCCCGAATAAAAGATATTGTATTTTTTCTTCAAATAACAAGTCAAGAGAGTAGGGGTGCAACGGATCACAAATCTCACGGTTCGGATTATATTATATTATCATATCACATTTTGAGTCACCGATTGGCTCATTTTTCAGATGAGCAAAAAAAATATGGTTCTTTTATTATTTAAGTAACACTTTATTATTTAAAGACCAATTTTACTTTAACTCCTTCGATACCACACGCAAATAACTAGTAAGCATATAGGACTTTAGTAACTATTCACGTCAACTCACGTGTGATATGAAGTTCACGAACTGATTTCACAATACAATTTTCTCACAATTTCTTTAACAAAATGAGATTTAAGAGAGATTTTTAAAAAAGGTGTCCTTTTGTTATTTATCAGACCAAAAGGCTGCACATTACTTTGTGAAAATGAAAATGTCACCGATATACTAACTTGAAATTTTAAAACAAATCCCAAATCAATAAATAAATAATACAAATAATGTCCCATGCAAGTAACTAGGGTTTTGCCTGTGTATTTTAATTCCACGTCCAAACACCGATGACTGCATCATGTTTATTCAGATTGTAAAATTTTGAATTAAAACAAATGGTCCCTGCAACTTTAAGCTTGGGGAACTACCTAAAAAATCTGAACGAAACAAAAACAGCAGATGGGCTGAATGAGATGCAAATGTCACTCCCTGACAACAGGTGGCGCTTAAACAGCAGGTATATTTATAGACTGCTGCCCCTTTAAGACAGAATTGCACAGATCCAATAATGATGCACGTGTGTTTTCTTTCTCCACTGTTTACGTTCACTTAGACCCGAAATTACTTCCCCGATAGTTTATGTTGAGATAATTTTGCCGTGGTGTTCCCGGTTTCACTCGAAAGAGGAATCAATTCTGTGTTTGTGCTCTGCCTGAAACGCCGCTCTGTATGTGCACGCTTTGAGCATGTGCGCGCGAGCACCGATCTGAATTCTTCATGCGCATGAATGGTTTTAAACGCTTGAATGTTTAAATTGGTAATACTTAGAAACACGTGTAAATGATAAACTATTATCTGTTTCACCCTATACAAGCGAGTGAACAACGCGAATTAAGGAAGGGATTTTATATCACTATTCAAGATAGCCCATCGGGCAGGGCAGTGATCAATTTTGGTAGCCCGACTGGAAAACAAAATGATTCTAACGTTTGGACTGTTACCTTACATGTACTAACCAGTTCACTTACCACCAATAAACCGAAGTAATGTAGATGACTGAGGACGATGGCGAAGAATTTTGCCGATCCTGATCACAAACCACTGACAAACCTATAATCTTGTAAAATGTGTGGGTAGTACTGCCACTCCATAGTATAAACGGTATGTGTGATCGCGAATCTCGAAAATGAAAGTGAAACTAAAAAGTGATCGCGCATTCAAAAGCATGCTATGGGCTCCCTGATGCCCGCAATTTATATACAGTATAATTACCCAATGATATAACTGCGAGAGAAAATACTGAAATATATATTTTCCTCCCATCTCGTATTTATTCCCCTTAGGGGTTCCGTATTACACGTCATTTTCTTTTGGAACACGGGACGTGGGGGAGGGGGGTTATGGGGATTGCGATGCCTGCTCAACATCGTGATGTCTATCAGCCATCGGCTGTGGTCTATTATTGTGGTTCCTGAACAGCACATAAACACAAAATAAACTGTATTTGGTTGCTTTGTGTTGGCCAGACAGCTTGTTTGTGTAGGAAGTAGGTTTTACAGGCTGCCTGATAGAGTTGGATACTGTAGTCCAGTAGGAACGCCTACTAGCAAACAACAGCACAGAGACTTGACGACCTCCAGCCATTTAATATCTGTATGTAAGAACCCCTTAAATCTGCACATAGCCATTGATATGCGTGTTCAAGAATGCGCTCTCATTGGCTCTATGGAGTGGAGACATAAATGGACTGCACCACTTGCATGAGTAGATTTAATTAGCAAACGGGGCATTTCTGTTTGCTAATGAGCTTTCTGAATTTTATTGGCATGGTTTTCTAAACCATTTACATATAATGGCTCAGCCAACCGTGCTTGTGTCATTAGCCCATTTCCAATCAGAGCATTCATAAAACACACAGCAATCCCTGAAATGGCATGATCATTTATTTAGCATGATGCTACTTTGTTCCTTGTGATGCTATTTGCCCACTTGGGCATGTCTGTTGCATCTGTTTAATGGCTGCAGTGTGTTTTTGTGTGCTTTCTTTAAATATTAAAGGGGTCATATGATGTTGCTAAAAATAACATTAATTTGTGTATTTGGTGTAGGGCTGGACGATATGGCCAAAATTGATATCACGATATATTTCTTAATTTAGGTCGTACAACGATATATTCCAATAATCGATAAGGAACACTTTTTTAATCTGAATAGAAATATTTTGTAATATTATAAATGCCTTTTATCGTCACTTTTGATCAATTTTAAGCATCCTTGCTAAATAAAAGTATTAATTTCTATAATTTCTTTCCCCAAAAAATCATAAATTATACTGAATGGCATAGTGGATGTTTACAAATCTTTTTATTCCGATAACTGCTGATCTTTGGACTTTCTATTCATCAAAGACTCCTGAAAAAAAATGTCTCAAACTGTTTTAATTCGATAATCAGCAATCAGCATATTAGAATGTTTCTGAAGTATCATGTGACACTGAAGATTGGAGTAATTATGCTGAAAATTCATCTTTTTGATCACAGGAATAAATTACATTTTTTAAAAATTTAATTAAATCGCAAGCAATTTTAAAATAGTACAAATATTTCAACAACGTTTTTACTGTGAGCCGAGATAATTCTTAAAAAAAAACAAAAAAAAAAAATTCCTTAATATCTTACTTTTTCAAACTTTTGACCTGGTAGGGGTAGGCTGATTATGGCTTAGATATTTAACACATGGTGCTTCAGCCAGCAAAAAGGGTATTAAAATTTGCTCTGATCGCTGCAGAAAACACAAAACTGACCCACAAAAACGGGAAATGTTTGCTGGAGACGGGCTTATTTAAAAATGAAAAACTCATTCTCGCCAGCCGAGGACGCCTTTTAGAGTGATAAAACTAGCCGGTTTTCCCTCCCCAGTAATTGCTTGTAATCAAGCAGCCTCCCGCTCATGAAACGCTACTTTATTCATATCAAATGAAAATGCATGAAACTTTCTGAGACAGTCCATTCCCCCCTTCATAGATATACCTTCATATAAAACAACCCAAACACCCGCGACGCGGTTTGATTTTGAAACGTGCAGTGCTCAATGTTTATTCAATGAAGTCAAACGGCACAAATAAATCAATATATGGGAAACAATGGTAATGTATATCGAAATATCGGAAAAGGTGTTTAAAAATCATATCACCGTTATTGAAAAAAATTATATCGCGATACATTGATATTGAATTATTGTCCCCCTCATTTGGTGTAATGAAATATGTTTATGCGGTTTAAGGTTTAAATAACATTGTTTTCCACATACTGTACATTGTTGTTTTCTCCTCTATGCCCCGCCTTTCTTAAATGCTCGATTTTTTTAACAAAGCTCATCGGTTCCCCCCCCCCTGAAAAGTGAGGTGTGTTCTGATTGGCCAGCTATCCTGTGCGTTGTGATTGGCCAAATACCTCCAAGCGTGTGACGGAAATGTTATGCCACTCACCATACTGTTGATTCCTTGTCCCGGCCGGAGCGACGATACCCAAACCATTAAAACCGATTATAAACGCGGCTTTGTGTGCATCCATTAATGGGGGACATAATTATGTATTTATATACTTTACTGTCCTTTTACGCGGTTGCAAATCGCGTAAACCTCAACATGTCCCTGCATTGTTTGATAGGATAAATGACAAACAACAGTTGCTACTCGCAACTGATAAAACACGTGTTTGATCGTCAGTGGCAAATTCTTTAAAGTATAAAAACGTACTCGCAGTCCTTTGAATTCAGCACAGCCCTGTAGTCTAACTCTCCAGATCAAGGAAACAGTCCTCCGTAAAATGAGTTGCTCACATCTGAATATTTGGTTTGAACTGATCTGGAACAGTGTTGTAAATAAAACTTAAACACTGATTTCTATTTTTGGAAGGCCAAACAAAGTATTTTCCACTTTCACACCGACACACAGCTTCACACATTTGGGCAGCGTTTGGGCAAATCTTCCCACATCATGACGTAGACGTGTGGGGGCGTGTTAGATTGAGCCGTTTTAGGTAGGCGTGGTTGATTTTTTTTACTTTTATAAAGAATATCTCTTTTGGATTTGAGACTTTAGTCTTTGCAACTTTACAAGATCTTCTTTATGCCACCAAGACTTGTAACACTTCAAAGAGAAAGGAACATTTTAAAATCGCATCATAATCCCTCTTTTACAGCTGAACCCAGTGTACTTGTGATTGGGCCAAACACTGCAACCCTCTTCGGAAATGTAACAACCCCTTACATATCGAGAGCTCATCTTTCTAAATAATTGTAAAGACGAGCCCAAAGGGGAACAGCGTCACGTGGACAGACAACATTGGCTGAAGCTGGTCGTTTTTTGCATTACACAAGCCCACGGGTAAATGGCAGCCACACGCACTTTTCGTTTCCATTGACTTCCAGTGTCATTAACGCATACGAAAGGCGTCACTGAAAACTCAAAACTCGTGCGAAAAATTTCTCGCATTTCGCGCTTTCCAAAGTTTCAGTTTGGTGAAACTCTGACCTGCGACAGTTCGCATCACGTTTAAGAACGTTTGACCAGTCTAAGATCGATACGTCACTTGCGTGACCTCTCTGTACAGAAATCAAATGGAGGTAGCGCTAATTTTTAGCCGTAGGCAGCATCTCCTATTTTATATATACATCCTTAAAAAAACTATTAAAACATCAAATTATATATATATAATATATATATATATAATATATATAGAGAGAGTACAATATCTTACTATACACAAGTTATTATAAATTACTTACTTATGTTGTTCGTTAGGTATATTTTCCCAGAATATTTAAACAAATAATGGTGCACCCACCTCAAGAACGTATAAAATGTCCATTTAAAGGGAAAAACCACACCCTTTCAAGCCCAGCACTTAAAAATGTTAATTATGTACAGTCAAACCACAATTTATTCAGACACCTTCAACATTTATAACATTATAACAGTTTATTCACTATAGTTTAGAAATTGGTAATAAGATGGACCGAGCCGAAGTAACTCCCTTGTGGCGATCCTCATCCAGCTGAAGCTCCTGAATTAAAGAATGGAACTCATTCCGAGTCGGCGCCATCGCAAAAGACACAGTACAAGCACATCTGAATTCATGTTGTGATAACTGAGGGGAAACCTTGGCGTGTGATGTCATATCCTGCTCCCGCCCATATTCGCAGCGGTGTCCGAAAAAATTTAGCACGTTCAAAGTCTAGTGTGCCCGCCCCTTAAGACAGCTGACTCCATTGTGATGTGACCCGCTCTCTCTCTCTCTCTCTCTCACACACACACGCGCACACACACACACACACCCACACACACGATGTGCAAAACTCCGCATTTGAACTGTCAATAGCAAATACTTAAACTAATAACTAAACAGTAGCTGATTCAGAAGTGCCATATTGTCATAGCAAAGTCAGAATTAACTCCTCTCCTAGGTTCACGAAACGGTCGTCCATTAAAATGCATTGCTGTTCTGTTGTAAGTATTTTTAAAGATTCCTAAATGCATCTACTTCGGAAGGCCAAATAAAGTGCTTTTACCGTCACCTAGAAACACACAGCGTCTACCTGACACGCTGCTTCAACACTAACTGCAGTTACTGAAACCACTCCTCCTTTCTTTGCGTGCACATTTGGGCACATTACGCTAATATTTTCCACATAGTTGACGTAGGTATGTGGGGGCGTGTTAGGACGAGCCGTTTTAGGGGGGGCGTGGCATAGTCTTAACTTTGATAGAATATCTCTTTGGTTTTGAGACTTTTAGTCTTTGCAACTTCACAGATCTTAACTATTCACAAACAGCTTGTAACACTCAAAAGACAAAGGAAAACAAGAAACTTGAAATCGCGTCTAATAACCCTTTAATAAGATTTTCCTGTTCCTGTTTTGTTTGAGCAACATAACCCACAGTAGAATTGGGTTGAACCACTGCATATAAATGAGAAAATCTTTTTTTGGCCGAACAATGTCCAATGTGGTTTTCAATATATATATGTTGCCTTACATTGTCCCGTGTAATTAAATACTTGATCTTTTTTTTTTTTTTTTTTTTTTTTTAAAGCTTGTGTCCATCGGTCTTGATTGTGTCAATTTCTTTTCTGCCAATTCTCTTCAGTCTTTTCTGCCTTTTTGTGCAATTGGAGAGCATTCAAGCGGTCTCTGATGTAACCCACTGATTGCATTTTTAAGAATTAAATCTATGTCTGTTGGTGCTGTTTATTTTGCTGTGAATAAGAGACTGTATTCTTGTGATTCATAGAGTTTACCTTTTGTTTGCCTGCACACATGCGACTGTCCTCTCAAGTGTGGCACTGACACCTCTTAGGCTATTGTGCGCTCTCTTTCAGTGATCTACTTTGACATGCAGGAGGAGTTTTTCTTTTTCGCTGGCAGGAGTGCATTGGCTCAGATTGATTTTCCAGCTCTGTTAGTCATATGAATGTTGAGAAGCTTTTAACTGAGTGTGAGTGCACAAGTCCCTTTGTAGAGGTTGGGATGCAGGTCCCTCTGGGTTATTGGTTTCCTGGGCTCAGTCTTGGATCCGAGCCCGCTGACATTCAGCGGCCATTCAACATGCAAAATATTTTGATAATATATTGTAGGACTTCAACCTTAGAAAACTTGTAACATGCTGAAATAAACACCGACAGGCTTTTGAAATGTAATGTTACCTGCAGTTGCACCAGGTGATGGAGTTTTGTCTGAATGCTGGTTTCAAATACTGAAGGGAAGTTTATTCACCCTGTCCCTGTAAATAACACCATTTAAAATGGTTTGGAGCCTGACCGAGCATCATAAGTGTTTGGAAATTGCAGTAATTCTGAGAGCACCTTACTTTAAAATGCTTTGTTCAAGCAGTTTTTTTCTTCTGTTTCCAGCCAGGAGCTTCATTGATTTGAGAGCTCACATGAGTAATTGTTTCATGTACAGATAATTTCAGTGCAACACACACACTTTGGTTCTCTGGGTGTCTCATTTAGATCCAGCACACTGCCCCGAGCCTGCTCTGTCCTTTCTCGTTTTTGAATGCCGGAGTTCTTCTTTTCCTGTTCTGCTTTTCTACTCTTAATTCCTCTCAACCCTCTACGCACACCTTGGCAATATAATCGCCATTGGCTAGTACATTTTTTTTGTTTACTCGCCAGACTGATATACTATTTTACGCACACACGTTTATTTAGTCAAGTCAAGTCTGCTTTATTGTCAATTCTTCCACATGTACAGCACATACACACAGAGAATTGAAATTGCGTTACTCTCAGACCCTTGGTGCATACAGATAACACTAAACAGTAGAACAAAAATCAGATGATACGCTTAATATAAAAAATACAACTTATTACAAATATTACAAGTAAGTTAAAATTCAAAAAATAAAATCAAATCAGCACAATTGCGATATAAGTTGCAAACAGTGAGTAAACAGTGCAGATATAATGATTTGTAGTGCAAAAGAGCTTTATTCATACTGATTTAAAGTTGACCAGGTGTGTGTGTGTATTTGGGAGGGGGAGTGGGAGAGTCCATCAGAGGGTCAGAGCTCAGTGGTGCGTGGGGCAAAAGAGGGAAGGGGGGGCAAGGTCGGGAGGGAGTTCAGCTCCCTGACAGCCTGATGGATGAAGCTGTTCTTCAGTCTGCTGGTCCTGGCCTGGAGCCTCCGCAGTCTCCTCCCTGATGGCAGCAGACGGAAGAAGCTGTGTGTCGGGTGGGTGGGATCACCGGGTGCAAGCAGAGGGCTTTGCGTGGTGAGACGGGTGTTGTAAATTGGTCCCCTGGAGAGATGCACCAACGATCTTCTCAGCTGCTCTCACTATACGCTGAAGTGTCTTGCGGCAGGACGCATTGCAGGCACCATACCACACAGTGATGAAGCTCGTCAGAATGCTCTCTATGGTGCCTCTGTAGAAGCTGCACATGATGGGGCCCGGGGCTCTGGCTCTCCTCAGTTTGCGAATGAAGTAGAGACGCTGCTGTGCTTTCTAGGCCAGTGCTGTGGTGTTTTTGCCTTCCCAGGATATATTCCTCCTGTGATATGCACCCCGGAACTTGGTGCGCCTCACCCTCTCCACACGTCACACCAGTGCGGACAGAGGAGCATGCTAGTTGCGCACTCTCCTGACGTCCCAACAAACAATCTCCCTTCGTCTTCCCACATTTGGAGAGATTTTTTAGCTATCTAAATGGGGACATTACATAGACTTCGATTTGTTTTTATATACAGATAGTTATACAACTTTTTAACCTAAACCCACCCCTATCCTTCACAGAAAACTTTCTGCATTTTTTACAATTTCAAAAGTAAAAAAAAAACTGTTTTACAAATGAGGACATCCACAAATTGAGTTTTTTGCCGATTTTGTCAGGCTTTGCTCATTTTTGGGTACAAATTTGTCCCCAAAATTATGGTTAAGTAGGTACACACACACACATATTATTCCACCCAATCAGCTTATCTTTGTAAAATGGAAAAGCTTCTTAAATAACTGAATGTGCTCTCTTAACTTCAGCCAACCAAGCATTATATTATGATAATTAAGCACCATTTAATGATATAACTAGTGATTAGAACTAAAACTTAGTAAGCATGAATGAATGCATATTTGTCATTTTAACTGACCTTAGGACTGGTGATGATGCTTAAGATATTGTTGGTCCTAGATATAATAGTAAATTATATTAACAGATACTACCTTACTACTACCCACTTCCACTAACTAATTATCTAGTTCATGAAATATTAATCACGGTTGTCAGTGTTCGCTCGACTGATTTGCTGAAATCAAAACAGAGACGGTAATTGATGAGCGCCAGCCAACAAGAGCTGTTCGCGCATTAGCTCCGCCCACTGCCGAGAAACCGCCATATCTTCTGCTTGTTCTTAAAAGCTGAGTAATTCTAAATGAACTCTGTTATTTTGACAGGAAAATACAACAAAGAATATGGTTTGCATGTAGCGCGTCGATTCAGCGTGGTATGCAAGACTCTCACTCTCTCTCTTTGCATGTGTGAGAAACACAGCGCTATCAGCGAAGCGACGGCGAGTCGTGCGCCTTCACAGTAGTTTACGGTACGTCAAATACAGGTGAGCTGCATGCTACATACTGCGCATCTGTTGAGTACATGACATGATCCATTGAGCGCATCCAAAATAGTACAGATCGCTTGACGGAGAAACGAAACTCTCAAGCACTCAGTTAGCGTGTTTATCCAGTGAAAATCTGTGTTGAACGCCTCTCACAGACCCATTCTGGCGAGGTAAAATCTGAATTTAGCGGCCAGTATCCTTGTAAACACAGTTTTGCTTATGGCTTAATAGGGAAGGAAAACACTTTGAAGAAAGAAAATGGAGGGTAACAGTATATGGGTTTACAGCAGTTTAATTTTCCTGAAGGCCATTTTGTCTTATGCATGTTATCAATCCAACAAAGGCCAAGAAATTATAACTTTTTTGTAGCTTTAAAACACAGATTTAAATTAGGATTTAATTTATACCAGGGAAGACTATGCAAGTTTTATTTTATACATTTGTATTCACTTTCTGTACCTGAAATCTGTTTAGCCTTAACCTGAAAAATATAAGCAGTTGCTTATTTTCATTTGTAACTTTTGTTCTTTTTTTGTATTTTATACTATGCGTTTGTATTTGGTTTATTTTCCTATGCTTGATTACACTCGCTACAAAAATCCACACTCATTCATTTTTTTTCCAATAACTATTCAACCATGTGTGTTTTTTTTCATGTTAAACTCGCAGAAAATATGAAATCTCGCAATGTGAGGTTTTTTTCCCAATGTCGTGCCAGCCCTAATTTTTTCACACCGCAAAAATAAAATCACCACCAGTAAGGGGGCGGCAAGGACTCCTTTTAATAAACTTAGTCATTAGTCATTTATTCAATCGATTCGTTCAAACTGCTGATTCATTCAGAAACGAGGCAAGTGACTGTCTTTATGAATGGGCCACTGAATCATTGACTCACTTGATTCATTCATAAACATGGATCCATTCAGTAACGAAACACCGCTGAGTTACTCGGAGACACACAACAGTTCTTTTTCTTCTGTGGTTTGGATTTGGGCTATTTTTATCAGCAAATTGAGCCAAAAACCGTCAATAAATTGTGTCTAAAATAAAGTCCACTTATTTTTAACTTTTTTTTATGAACACTATGTAAAAATCATTGTCACAATTGCAATCGTGTTTGATTTGCAAGCTCTTGGTCGTCGCTAATGTTGGTGCTTACCTAAACCATATATATAAAATATATTTTTTTCTATGCAGTATGGCATCTATACCATTCTGTGAGTTACTTTGTGTTCGGTTGCGCTCATTTGTTTTGGTTTCTACCCTAGTCTCTCACTCTCACTCAGTCTGCGCAAAGCAAACCTCCTCGGCCCAAACGACATCACTACATCATCCCCCTTCCGTTTAACACTGAAAACAAATTAAATCAGAAATCAGCATCACGTGAAACCACAGGTTACATGCGTAATGTTCGCATAATGTATGATGTCCCAAAATGGAAAATCAGCTAATTTCCGGTCCCTTACCGGGTCGATCGTGGATCTAAATGTAGTGTAGGGGTGGAACCAGTTTTCGCTGGAAAAAAAATCGAACCGTACGGCACGCACTATGGAACACACGTTCAACTTAAATCTGACAACGCATCTGTATGGTTTGCTATAAATAACACGTACAACAAACAGGGTTCGGCTAATATACGTTTCTGTTGATAGATGCGCATTCTGGCTTCCCAATACATTACAACAACAGCGATGGGGGGGGAAAAAAGTGGACAAACCATTCACTCTTGTTCAATGCGAATGCCGTATGCTGGAATATGAGCAGTCATTTATTCAGTCATCACCCAGGTGGTGATAGTGCACGTGCACAGATGAGACTTGAACTGCACACATTGGTATCTGTGTTTAAGTTAAACTCGTTCAAGCTTTGCTAGCTTAAACATTTAAGAGCCAGAGGACGCGAGCTTGCGTGCGCAGTGAGAAGATTTGTGCATGCGCTCATCCGAAGAGCGCAAACCCGCACCTCAAAACAGGCGCAACTATTAAGCTTTCTCAGAAGTATTGTTTAAATGGACAAATTCACACAAAAAAATTTCAAAATGCCCGTTTTGGTAAGTATCCTATAGCAGACATAGCCGGCTGAACGTACTGTATCTGTGCACTGGATCAGTGCATTCTCTTAAAGTGACAGCACTTTCTTAATATTAATCAATAGCCACCAAAACACAGAAATCCGTGTTTACATTTTTTAATACTTTATTCATTTCCTGTACAGAAAACTGTTGACCTACCTAAAAAACAAAAAAAAAAAAAAAACCTGAATCACTTGTTTATTTTATTTGTATCTTTGATCATTTGGGTAAGGAGCACGATATATCGGCCACCATATCGGTATCGGCTGATAAATGCTCATTTTTTTCTGTTATCGGTATCGGCCCAATTAGAAAATTTGGCCGATATCTTAAAGCTGATAAATATTGCATTATTTCCTTCAGAGACACTTCCGATGCGCGCTGTTCGTTTGCAGCCTTCTGTGCAATTGTACGTTGGAATATTGTGTTTATTTGATGTATACCTGATTTATCTCATATAGAATGCGTTCGGTTAAGTTAAAAGAGCGCTTCAGTTTTTACCCTGATAAACTCAACAGCGTGGCCCACTTAATCACTAGATTGGATGTCGTTGAGATCACATCCTAATGAGAACTTATTATAAAAAACGTTGTGGGAATTCCCTATGGTTTTAGTTTCCGTGTTTCAGCGCGTTTGTTATGGGAAGAGCGCATCCCAACAGACACACATTCCTGATATACACGCAATAACTGGGCATCTTTGTAACCTATTAAGTTTGTAATATTATGTGTTTATGTTGTATTTATTAATCGTCAGGGATTGCCATTCCTTGAATTAAATAATCTGGCCAGCAAAACTCTTTCCGTTTACCGTTTCCCATTCAGCCCTTCAATCTTCAGCACGCGCCGCTCAAACGCTGCTAGTTCAAACCAGTGGGTATTAATTGGTTATTTTTCAAATCCATTGAATACTATTCTTAATCAATAACAACACCTTGTAATTTTTTTCTTTTATTTTTTTCCATCACCATATGGGTTTAGTAATTAAATCATTTAATTATGTCCTGCCAGAGGCTATCCGTTTTATATTGATCCTCTGGGCGCATTTCATTTTGATTCTTTACACTGTAATGATTCCAATGACTTGTTTTGCATTATTCCTGGTTGCATTAGTTTATTTTGTAACCTTTTTTATGGACTACATTTGTATTGAGAGTAAAATTATTTAAAACTACCAACCGTTCCAAACTAGGCCTGCTTATGTTGGAATTGTTCGGGAATGTGGTTTTTAAAATGATGAACCTTTTATGTAAAGCTCTCAAAAAGTAATATAAAATTTTGATATAGATGTATCGCCAACATATCGGTTATCGCCTGTTTTCAAAAATAAGGATTATCGGTTATTCGGTATCGGCCCAAATTTTTTCATATCGTGCATCCCAATCTATTTGTATTTAATGTTGCCTGTTGCTTGTAGTTAGATTAATTTCTTATTTTCTTTTTTTTAATTTGACAGAATGTTTTTTTTTGCCTAACATAGCACAATACCAAACCCGTACCGAACCCGTGACTCTAAAAACCGGGATACAAACCCGAACCGTAAGTTGAACCGTTTCCACCCCTATGTATGTTTGGTGGGTATTATAATGACATTTATGTATAGTATAGGGTTGTGTATTTAATATATTATTATATAGAATATTACACTTATGGATGCCACAATTAATTAATCGTTCACGCGGCAATTTCATCAACCCACTTATTTATTCGCACGCTTAAGATAAATGTTTTTTTTTTTCTACATGTTTTAAAGGTGTTTTTTCCAATTGTTTTTGTTTTAGTAAACCATATAATTACCCAGTCCATAACTTTTTTTTTTTTTAATAATTTTAAAAGAGAACCCATCTGAGTAATTTTGCCATGGCGGCTTAATACTAATAAAAAGCCACTAAAGTTTTTTCAGTTGGATTTTTGTTTTTCACTCGTTTAAATTTTCATATAAAAATACTGCAATGCAAGTTGCATCAACAATGGTAATAAATCATTCACTGTAAACTTGTGATAATCGTAATTATATCGCAAAATTACATTCAAGGGAACAATCGCAATTATGATTTTTGTCATAATCATGCAGCCCTAGTGTGTGTGTGTGTGTGGGTGGTGTGGGGTGTTCCTTTTGCCAAACAACGATAAAAAGAAAAGAGCCTTATTGCCGTGCATTATTCTCCACGTATAGCGTGATCTGAACCCTAAACGTGTTTTGTCAGAAAAGCCGGTTTTGTCCACTTTCAAGGCATCGAGTTCACGTTTTCCTGCAGAAGCCGACAAGTGCCATTGTTGTTTTTGAATAGAAGCCGATAAGTCAATTTTAGTGAATCAGCGCGCTGTATTCAGGTCAGGTGGCAAGGCTACTTTCACTTTGAAAAGACTTGCTAGCTGAGAGGAGTTTCGTCAAAGTTGACTAAAAGTGATCGAGGATGGATATTTTCGATGAACTTGATGAACCTGTGATATTTTCTTCAGGGTGAAAAAGGAAAATAAAAGCCGAAATGTTTTTAACGGAACCTTGCAAAAGCAGCGCGTTACAATGGTGAGGGAAAAACTGTGTATTGCGTGTAATCTCATCCATTCAGTTTATGATCACATCAACAACAACAACGTTTGTCAGGCATCTACATTGTCATTTGAGGAGATTACAAAGATTAAACAAGTGGTTTTTAAACTCTAAAACATGAAATTTGGAGTTATCTGCTTTTGCCAGAAAACGACTGTTGGAGTTATCTACTTTTGCTATAAAACAAACTTTTAATCTGTAAAAAATCATACTTTCAATGAACATTAATTTTGTAAATTACCTGTATTTGAGTTTAAGTTATTATTACTTAATCAAAAAAACCCAACTGCAGTTTGATTGATATTCTGGAATGCGCAAAATACAAAAAACCATGAATTCTGAGTTTCAGTTTTTTGTAAAATGAACCTCTTAACTGCCTGTCCCATCGATTAAAAAAAAAGTTAAACTAATAATCAACCTTTTTTCCTGAATGAAATCGCGCTTAATTCCCACCTAACATTACAGTTTTTTTAAATATACTTTTTTTAATATTGCCAATAATTTCACATTCATCTTCATTAAATGTACAAACAACATAAAACAGTAATATTTTAATATTTTTTGTAATGGCAATCTTTATGATAACCCACATACTGCTTTCCTCTATAAAATTCCCCCCCCCCCCCCCCAATTATTTAAACCAGCAGCATTGGCGTATCTTGAGAGCTATCAATTTAACATTTCTTAAACCAATATAAACTTATTTGGTTCAGATGGTGTCCAGCATGTGTGGCAGTAACCAGGTGAGGAGTACAAAGCCAAGTGTGTCTTGCCTACAGTCAAGCATGGTGGTGGGGGTGTCATGGTCTGGTGCTGCATGAGTGCTGCCGGCACTGGGGTGCTACAGTTCATTGAGGGAACCATGATTGCCAACATGTACTGTGACATACTGAACCAGAGCATGATCCCCTTCCTTCGTAGACTGGGCCACAGGGCAGTATTCCAGCATAATAACGACCCCAAACACACCTCCAAGAAGACCACTGCCTAGGGCTGTCGCGATAACCGCAATATCGCGCTATTGACGAGCAAACCCGCAGATAACGCAAAACCTGCAGCAACCGTGATTTTTTCCGTGTTTTATTTTTTCGTAAGGTTATGCCCTTCTCGTTTTACACTTCGTGCATGTGTACTGAATATTAAATAAGTTAGTAATGATAACAATGTGTACAATGCTGATTTGTAGAGGCTCTGTAGATTTGCACTTAAGCCTAAACAGACAGTGAATGAGAGGGAGATCGACTGAGCTCGTGCGATTACTTGCGTCTGTCCTCCGGGCCGAGTCATATATATTTGTGAAAATGGGTTGTCATGTACAAGGAAAGCGAAATCTCTGTCTTAGTATCGACGCATAGCTGGTCAGCTGAGCCTTCTAAAGTGGCGCTCAAAGTTAAAATGTTTTCAACAGCGCGTTTGATTACGTCTCTTTGAATTAATGAATCAGCATTTTTGAACATTATTTGAATGACAGTCCACGTTTCCACCAACCTTGTTGCGCAACACTGTTAACGGCCCACTGACTGACCAGCCCGTCTAGAACGCCGCGCAGGTGAAATATCCTTAAAAGTACTCTTTGCCAGTCAGATAGAGTCAGCATTTACAAACTATCCTAACTGTTATACTCTCGGCCCTAACGATAGCCCCTACCCATTTATGTCCAGGTTTTATGTTTTCTGTTAGTTGGAAACCGTTATTTGTCTTCGCTCTGTTTTAATCACTTTCCGTTTTCAACGCTTTTTGTTTTTCGGTTTGTCATCCATTGTCCTTCGGATATGACCTCGTTTTTTATATCGTACCACATCCCAAACGACTTATATATATATATTATAATGTATATATGTATATATGTATTTATGTGTACATCTTTTACTTGCAGTAAAACCGCACATCGCGTTAGTGAGCCACTGGCAAATTACCACAAGGGAAATTCCCTCACCGCGACAGCCCTACCACTGCCTTGCTAAAGAAGCTGAGGTTAAAGGTGATGGATTGGCCAAGCATGGTCATCCTCAAACGGAAGGTGGAGGAGTTCAAGGTCTCTAACATCCACCAGCTCATTGATGTCGTCATGGAGGAGTGGAAGATGATTCCAGTGGCAACCTGTGAAGCTCTGGTAAACTCCATGCCCAAAAGGGTTAAGGCAGTGCTGGAAAATAATGGTGGCCATACAAAATATTGACACTTTTGGCCCAATTTGGACATTTTTACTTAGGGGTGTACTCACTTTTGTTGTCAGCGGTTTAGACATTAATGGCTGTTTTATTTTGAGGGGACAGCAAATTTACATTTTTATACAAGCTGTACACTCACTACTTTCCATTGTAGCAAAGTGTCATTTCTTCAATTGTCACATGAAAAGATATCAAATATTTACAAAAATGTGAGGGGTGAACTCACTTCTGTGAGATACTGTTTGATATATATGAGTTTTAATATTTTGCAAAATTACTCTATATAAGCATCTATGAGCTCTCTCCCTCCTCTCCTCTCTCTCATATATGTACATTGGGTACGGAAAGTATTCAGACCCCTTAAATTTTTCACTCTTTGTTATATATTGCAGCATTTGCTAAAATCCTTTAAGTTATTTTTTTTTCCTCATTAATTTACACACAGCACCCCATATTTACAGAAAAACACAGAATTGTTGACATTTTTTTGCAGATTTATTAAAAAAGAAAACTGAAATATCACATGGTCCTAAAGTATTCAGACCCTTTGCTGTGACACAATATATTTAACTCAGGTGCTGTCCATTTCTTCTGATCATCCTTGAGATGGTTCTACACTTTCATTTGAGTCCATCTGTGTTTGATTATACTGATTGGACTGATTAGGAAAGCCACACACCTGTCTTATATAAGACCTTACAGCTCACAGTGCATGTCCAAGCAAATGAGAATCATGAGGTCAAAGGAACTGCCTTGAAGAGCTCAGAGACAGAATTGTGGAAAGGCATAGATCTGGCCAAGGTTACAAAAAAAAAAATTCTGCTGCACTTAAGGTTCCTAAGAGCACTGTGGCCTCCATAATCCTTAAATGGAAGTTGTTTGGGACGACCAGAACCCTTCCTATCGCTGGCCGTCCGGCCAAACTGAGCTAACAGGGGAGAAGAGCCTTGGTGAGAGAAGAACCCAAAGATCACTGTGGCTGAGCTCCATAGATGCAGTCGGGAGAAGGGAGAAAGTTGTAGAAAGTCAACCATCACTGCAGCCCTCCACCAGCCTGGGTTTTATGGCAGAGTGGCCCAACGGAAGCCTCTTTTCAGTGCAATACACATGAAAGCCCGCATGGAGGACTCCAAGATGTTGAGAAATAAGATTCTCTGGTCTGATAAGACCAAGATATAACTTTTTGGCCTTAACTCTAAGCGGTATGTGTGTAGAAAACCAGGCACTGCTCATCACCTGTCCAATACATTCCCCCAACTGTGAAGCATGGTGGTGGCAGCATCATGCTGTGTTGGTGTTTTTCAGCTGCAGGGACAGGAGGACTGGTTGCAATCGAGGGAAAGGTGAATGCGGTCAAGTACAGGGATATCCTGGACAAAACCTTCTCCAGAGTGCTCAGGACATCAGACTAGGCCGAAGGTTTACCTTCCAACAAGAAAATGAACCTAAGCACACAGCTAAAATAACGAAAAAGTGGCTTCACAACAACTCTGTGACCGTTCTTGAATGACCCAGCCAGAGCCCTAACTTAAACCCAATTGAGCATCTCTGGAAAGACTTAAAAATGGCTGTCCACCAACATTTACCATCCAGCCTGACAGAACTGGAGAGGATCTGCAATGAGGAATGGCAGAGGATCCCCAAATTCAGGTGTGAAAACTTGTTGCATCTTTTCCAAAAAGACTCATGGCTTTATTAGATCAAAAGGGTGCTTCTACTACATACTGAGCAAAGGGTCCTGAATACTTAGGACCATGTGATATTTCATTTTTTCTTTTTTTAATAAATCTGCAAAAATGTCAACAATTCAGTGTTTTTTTTTGTCAATATGGTGTGCTGTGTGTACATTAATGAGCAAAAAAAATGAACTTAAATGATTTTAACAAATGGCTGAAATATAACAAAGAGAGAAAAATATAAGGGGGTCTGAATACTTTCCGTACCCACTGTATATACTATGTTTGTTTATTTTTTTTTCCCTCATTATGGACACACAGCATCCCATATTGACAGAAAAACACAGAATGTTGACATTTTTGCAGATTTATTAAAAGAAAAACTGAAATATCACATGGTCCTAAGTTTTCAGACCCTTTGCTCAGTATTTAGTAAAGCACCCTTTTGATCTTTTTTTTAAACAAAAATAGGCCATGAAGTTCCCTTTTTGGGGGGAAAAAAAAACAAAAAAAAAAAAAAGATGCAACAAAGTTTTTTCACCTGGAATTTGGGGATCCCTGCCTTCCTCCTTGCGATCCCTCCAGTTTTCCTGTCAGTTTTGATTGTCAATGTTTGGTGGACCAGTCATTTTAAGGCTCTCCAGAGTCCATTGGTTTTAGTCATGGCTTCCTGGCTGGGCCATTACAGAACAGTCCCACAGAGTTGTTTTGTGAAAGCCACTCACTCCTTTCGTTATTTTTAGCTGGTGCTTAGTGTCATTGTCCTTGTTGAAGGTACACCTTTGGCCCAGTCTGAGTCCTGAGCACTCTGGAGAAGGTTTCTGTCCAGGATATCCCTGTACTTGGCCAAATTCATCTTTCCCTCGATTGCAACCAATCCTCCTGTCCCTGCAGCTGAAAAACACCAACACAGCATGATGCTGCCACCACCATGATTAACTGTTGGGACTGTATTGGACAGGTGGATGAGCAGTGCCTGGTTTTCTCCACAAATACCGCTTAGAATTAAGGCCAAAAAGTTTTTCTATCTTGGTCTCTTCAGACCAGAGAATCTTATTTCTCACCATATTGGAGTCCTTCGGGTGTTTTTTCATGTGTCTTGCACTGAGGAGAGGCTTCCTTTGGGCCACTCTGCCATAAAGCCCCGACGGTGGAGGGCTGCAGTGATGGTTGACAACTTTCTCCCATCTCCCGACTGCATCTCTGGAGCTCACCCACAGTGATCTTTGGGTTCTTCTTTTCCTCTCTCACCAGGGCTCTTCTCCCCCGATAGCTCAGTGTGGCCGGACGGCCAGCTCTAGGAAGGATTCTGGTCGTCCCAAACGTCTTCCATTTTTAAGGAGTATGGGGGCCACTGTGCTCTTAGGAACCTTAATTGCAGCAGATTTTTTTTTGTAACCTTGGCCAGATCTGTGGTTTGCCACAATTCTGTCTCTGAGCTCTTCCGGCATTTCCTTTGACCTCATGATTCTCATTTGCTCTGACATGCATGTGAGCTGTAAGGTCTTATATAGACAGATGTGTGTTTTTCCTAATCAAGTCCAATCAGTATAATCAACACAGCTGGACTCAAATGAAGGTGTAAAACCATCTCAAGGATGTTCAGAAGAAATGGACAGCACCTGAGTTTAAATATATGAGTGTCACAGCAAAGGTTCTGAATACTTAGGACCATCTGATATTTCAATTTTTCTTTTTTAATAAATCTGCAAAAAATGTCAACAATGCTGTGTTTTTAT
>JADLZN010012207.1:0-26858 GCA_018155175.1 Sinocyclocheilus anophthalmus
TTTTTTAAAGGGGTCATATGATGTGATTTCAAGTTCTCCTTTCTCTTTGGAGTGTTACCAGCTGATTGTGCATAGATAGATCCCTGAAGTCAAAGACTAAGTCTCAAAACCAAAGAGATATTCTTTATTCAAGTTAAGACTCTGCCACGCCCCCCCTAAAACAGCTCGTTCTAACAAGCCCCCACATATCTACATCACAATGTTGGAAGATTTGCATAACGCTGCCCACAGGTGCACGCAAAGAAAGAAGGTGTGGTTTCAGTAACAGCATTTAGTGTTGAAGCAGCATGTCAGGGAGAACGCTGTGTGTTTCTAGGCGAAAGCAAAGCACTTTATTTGGCTTTCCGGAAGTAGATGCATTTAGGAATTTTTAAGATTACTTACAACAGAACAGCAATTTTTTTTATGGACGACCGTTTCGTGAACCTAGAGAGGAGGTCATTCTGACTTTGCTATGACAATCTGTCTGTCTCGTCTGAAATCAGCTACTGTTTTGTTATTAGTTTTAGTATTTGCTATTTACTGTTCAAATGCGGAGTTTTGTGCTCGTGTGTGTGTGTGTGTGTGTGTGTGTGTGTGAGAGAGAGATAGAGAGAGACAGCGTCACATCACAGTGGAGTCCGCTGTCTTAAACGTGGCTTGTGTACTGCAAACACATAACAGCTTCATCACTGTGTCTGACACGCGACTCTGTTCCCCTTCCGGGCTTGAACTGATGGTAAAACTAAATGACATTATTTACTGTCTTTACATTTATTTTGAAAGCTGACGCTCGCGATTATGGTAAGGGGGCGTTACATTTCCGACGAGTGCTTGGTGTTCGGCCAATCACAATGCACTGGGTCAGCTTGCCAATCAGAGCAGACTGCGCTTGTCGGAAGGAGGAACTTTGTAGAAAACTTAAGTGTTTGAGAGAGGCGGGGCATAGAGAACCTACAATAATGTACAGTATTTGAAAAAAAAAAAAAAGTGTTTTTTGAACGTTAAAGCATGTCAAAATATTCTGTTACAACAAATACACAAAATAATGATCTTTAAAATAGCATCATATGACCCCTTTAAGTAGTTTCTGTCTAAAAGTGTAGATTTTTCTAGATTCTCAAAGATTCAAAGGTTTTGGTTCAGTCTTGTTTTTCAGCATCATCTGCGCTGACCAGCGCTTCCTTCGGTCTGTAGCGATGGCTCATGTTTTCATAAATCACGTCTTCTGATGCCGGTGAGGACGTGTCCGGGATCTTTGCTGTCATGTCTGGTTTTTTGGGCTCTGTCTCAGATGTTGAGGTGTTGTTCTCTGCGTCTGCGGCTCCTGCAGGACGCTGTCGGACCGCAGCGTATTCACTGGTCAGCGAGGCGATGCCCCTGATCTCTGCTGACGGCGGGTCAGCGTTTGTGAAGTCGATGGAGGAATAATGAAGAGATTCAGGTGCACTCGGTGCCGTGGATGACCGCATGCCTTTATTGGCATAAACAAACTCACTATCATTATCCAGAGAAACGGCCTGATGGAGAAGAAACGGCAAAATGAGTGAAGAAGACCTGCTGCACGACTGTCTGTAATGTCTTTGAGGATGAATAACTCACTGTTTGAGTCAGAATGAGTCCAGATCTGTCGTCTTGTCTGGGTTCTGAAGGTTTTTCTTTCCTTCTTCTGAAAAACATGTTTTCAGATCTTTGAAAAACTGATGCTTATATAAAATCTCAATCAGAATCACAAATCCTCCTTGTGATGAAGTCTCATCAGAACACTGTGTGATCCAGGATTATTATCGTTAAATAAAACCAAAACCATTTTTAAAAAAGTGTTTTGAAGTCTAAAGTCTATATTTGATTTCAGCTAGTTTCTGAAGCAACAATTTCACTTAGTTTAAACTGACGAACTGAAATAAAAAACTGACATAAAAATAAATAATAAAAAAGAAACTATATAGACACATAAACACAAATATATAACCAAAAATGACAAAAACACTAAATTACTAAAACATGATTTAATATGATAATATAAACGGATTAAAAATATTAATAAAAAAGCGTCATAGTGGTACTAAAGTAACATATTCAATATTAAGTTTAAAGTTAAAATATTTTAACTGTACTAAATAGCAATAAACGCGAACCTACACACTACTAAACTAGATTTTATTTTAAACTATTTTACTTATTTTTAGTCATTTTGTTGTGGTTTTGTAATCTTATTAGTTTAAATTATTTTAACTTTTTAATTAATTGATTTCATTATTTAAGATTTTTCAGACTTATAATTATTTGTATTTATTTCAGTTACCATTTATTTGCTTAAAAGTATTTTTTTGTATAATGACCCTGTGTTATGCTTTATACTTTAGAAAACATTTACCATAATAGCTGAAAAAATCTCTAATGTGTGTGTGTATGTGTATTTAGCTTTATTTCATCATACATTACACCAATTTTGTGATTATCATGTTTTCTTCTTTGTTCCCACCGTTCATAGCAGAGCATCCCGATGCACACGATCATCATCACTGACGCACCGACAGCAGCTCCGAGCAGTACCGACGGATGATGGAAACCTGGAAAACAGTGTTTTGTTGCTCAGAGGTTGGTCTTTCATAGTTCAGGAGATCTCACTGAAACTAATTTAACAATCTCAGATGTCAAATTGACATTATTACATACTGAACTTTTTAAAAGTGTAGTCTAAAGTGGTTAGAGCCTAATGGTTAGAGAGTCGGCCTCGTAACCCAAAGGTTGCGGGGTTTGAGTCTCGTACCGGCAGGGATTGTAGGTGGAGGGAGTGAATGTACAGCACTCTCTTCCTTTTTCAATACAACGACTGAGGTGCCCTTGAGCAAGGCACCGAACCCAACCTCTTCGGTGTGGGGTTCACGGTGTGTGTGTGTTCACTGCTGTGTGTGTGCACTTTAGGTGGGTAAATACGAGCATAATTAATTATCTGCACGTATTTTTTCAGTACAATTAAGCTACTTCTTTTTCACATGGATAAAGATATCATTTGTGATCTTTCTTGCTGATCAGATGGAGCTGTTGTTGTGTTTCTCACGTGTGTCTTGTGGCGGTGGGACGGCCTGAAACTGTTGGCTGCAGCTGCCGTGTTTGTTTGTGCTGAAACACTGTAGGACGTCCGTGTCTGTGAGGGACTGATGGATGTTCAGGATGCTCTTCACTCCTGTGCTTCCTAACGTCTCCTCACTGATGGAGGTTTCTGTAGAGTTAGCGAGCACATGTCCGGACAGACGCCACTCTAGTGTAGGGCAGGGATTCCCATGAGCCTCACAGACACACGCCATTACACTGCTTCGGCTGCAAGAGCTGGAGATTTTGGGTGCAACTGAAAGAGAAAATATAATCGTTATGATACAGAAGATCTTGATGGTCTCTACAGTGTACAACATGTTCAGAATTTGAATGATAAAACACTAAAAATACTATGGTAAAAAAAACATGTTAACAGCAAGTTCCCTAAGAAATCTAACGGGATATTTAATGCATTTAAATTTGTATTTACACATCTGTAATGATAAAGCTGCTATTTACTACATTTAAAATATAATAATTTTAAATGTAATATTGAATTAGTATTTAGTATTCATTTAGTATCACTGAGACACTGTCATAGTTTTTATTAATATTTTGAATAATTTTTTTGTATTTTTCATTTTCATTTATTAATTTGTTGTGTTTGTCATTTTTAGACATTTTTGTTTAATACGTCTGTATAGATTTTATACATTTTTAATGATCTCTACAGTGTAAAAAAAACCATGTTCTTCATTTTAATGGTAAAACACTAGAAATGCCGCAGTAAAACCATGTTAATTGGTTAAAAGCAAGTTCCCTTCCTGTGAAACATAATAAATCTAAATAAATACTGTTAAATGTACAGTTTTTAGAAGTGAAAAACAACAAATCATCTTAGAATTTATTTTATTTTATTTATAATTCCAGTCTTTATGGTGGTTTCATTATATTATAAGAAAACAACCACACATATTTATTAGTATTTTCCAGTAAGTTGGTATATAACATTATTTTTTCTGTCAATTTAAGTTCATTTTCATGTAGATGAATACAAATGGTTCATGACCAAAATAGAATAAAAAACACAACCTAGAGCTAATGTTTCCTAACAAAAAGTAGAAAAGAGGAACAAACCACCTTATTGAGTTAAGGTAGTTCCGTCACAAACGCCACACTGGTGAAATCCCTTATTGTGCTGAAGAACTCATTTACTCTTCTGACGACATATACTCAGTTATAAAAAGGGCTCACCCAAAATGCCTTCTGTCATTTACTCACCAACGTATGACTTTAGTTCAAAAGATATTTTTGAAGAATGTTGGAACCACATTGGGACCCCATTTACTTCCATTGTATGATGACAAATATACTGATCATTTCTCAAACCTTTCTCAGAAAAGAAGGAGGTCATGCAGTTTGGAATGAGGCAAATACCTTTGAACAAGTTCATTTTATGTGCAAACATTATTTTGATATTTTGAGCTCTGTTAACAAATAATGTTGATTTGTGTTATTCTACAATTATTACTCGGTGTAGTTGTTGTGACTATTTCATTAGAAGTTGTCATGATTCAAAAGATTGATGAAAACTTTTGCATTACCTTTTTTTAAGCCAAAACATGGTTAAAAGCGTAGTTCACCCAAAAATGAAAATTACCACCTGATTTACTCACCTTCAAGCCATCCAAGGTGCATATGACTTTCTTTTTTCAGACAAATACAATCAGAGTTATAAAAAATGTCCTGGCTCTTCCAAGCTTTAAACTATAATGGCAGTGAATGGGTGTTATTTTTCAATAGTCCAAGAGAAGTCCAATAAAGCGCATCTACTGACGTTAGCGTAAGGTCCGGTGATAAGTGACGAATGTGGAAAAGCAGCGGAGAGAGCAAAACAAACACTGGTCACGAATTAGAAGTACAAAAAGAGGATTTTAAAGAAAAACGTTGGAGGATTTCGATATAAGCCAAGAAGAAACTGGTTTTCCTTTGCTAAAGTAAAGAAACTTTACTTCCTCTGCTCCTGTAACAACGTTGGTTCTCGAGAGACTACCTATCTCACCCCCGGACTTATGCTACTCGTACGTCATCTGCCGGAATGATGTTATTGTGAATGCGCGTACGACAGTTAGCAGAAGCTAGAGATTATGGTTTATTAAGTTTTAAATATGGATATTTTTCTTGCACAAACGCATCGCTTTGCTTCAGAAGGCTTTTATTAATCCCCGGGATCTGTGTGGAGCATTTTTTATGATGGATGGATGTGCTTTATTAGACTTCTTTTGGACTATTGAAAAATAACACCCATTCACAGCCATTATAAAACTTGGAAGAGCCAGAACGTTTTTAAATATAACTCCGATTGGATTCATCTGAAAGAAGAAAGTCAAACACACCTAGGATGGCTTGAGGGTGAGTAAATCATGGGGTAATTTTCATTTTTGGGTGAAATATCCCTTTAATGCGCAGCATCTAATGTTGTCGGTTGCCACAGAAAATCATATTGACTTGTTCCCCAGTGTTTGATCACTGCATTGGGTTTTTAGAAGTTTCTTGTAATTTCACTGGTTTAAGTGCAGTTTCACAAAGTTTTCTATAGAAATCTTGCATGTCAAAATGCTGTAGCGTAACTTTAACATGTTGCTCTATAACAAAATTTACAAAAGGGGAACTAAATCTCCTTCTGTCTACACCCATTTCACAGCTTTTCTAGCATGCAGCCTGTGCACAGCTGACTGTATAGTCAATCACCATCAACCTGTTTACCATTGTCGCCATACTCCGTGATGCACACACCATGTTAGATATTACACCATATAGCATGCTGTAGTGTAGTTTATATGATAAAATTTTATTCAACTTAAGCTATATGTAAAGTTTAAATAATTGAAACATGCTTTCGTGGTTTTTTCAACTCCTTAGTGTCTTTTCAGTGCTGAAATTCATATTATGACTGTGTGAAAGAAAGTATGCTTCTCTTGCATGCTTTTATGGTAAAATTGCAACTTTTCCATGTCAATTTACTTTTATTTTCACCATAAACAATGCACTTTGCATTCAATGCTGTCTAGAGCATTGTTATGTGTTTGCTGCATTTACTGTAGTTATTGCACTATATTCACAGTATTTATGTTATCAGGGATCAGATTAAGTTTATCCAGGCCCGGTTCTACGGGGGTGCTAAGCACCATCAAACTAAATCAAAAGCACCCTCAGTTAAAGCTGTATAAATGGCATTTTATTGCAGATTTGGCAAACTATCCAGTGTGTAATGGTTTGCGGTAATTTCTGTTTCAACGTGTTTTTGCAGCATTGAGCAACATAGCCAATCACAGACATATCTGTTGATTCCTTAAACACAAGGTCGTTTAAGTTAGAATGCACTCATACCGCTCAAATCTGTAACAGTGTTCAGCACGAATCATCTCATTATAACAGTGTTGATGCAATCTAAATAAGAGATTTGTTGTGCAGTGTAGAGAACTTTAATGATAATAACGTATCTTTGTGAGATCGCGATGAACAAAGATGAGTGACAGCTTTTTTAGTGATTATGAACAGAGGCTCTTTGCGCCATAGCAATGGACGCCACTATATATATTAGTGGCGTATGTTGCTATGGTGCAAATATATATAGTTAAAAATAAATATATATATAGTTAGAGCACCCTCACTAATTTAAGAAGCACCCTCAGTGATTTGATTCTGGAGCCGCTCCTGAGTTTATCAGATTAAATTAATTTGATGTTTGTCTTTGTACTCACACTGAACATCAATGGAATTGTTTCATTGCATTGTGGCCAGCTGGTTCTGACCTTTACAGCCATAACTGCACCGATGTAGGGGTTTGTCACCATGTAGGTGTGATTATGTCCAATCTGGAGGAGCTCAAATTTGAGATCCCGTCTCTGTGGACGCAGGTGGTAGTTGAGCTCTGCTGGTTTGCAATCACTGCTGCGATCAGAGTCACTGGATCGCCCTCCATCACTGAGCTGGAGGTAAACGCTGACAACGATGTGTTTTTTGGAGCATCTGAGAAAAAAGGATGTGCAATGTAGAATGTGTGATTTAACAGTTCAAGAGTTGAAAGGCTGCAGGTTTAAAACTCTATTTGACAAGTTTCAGATCACCATGAATTTTCACTGGACTCTCAGCTGATTACAAATTACTCACACTGGATGTCCACAAGAGTAACAAGTACTGACTCTGGACGGCCAGCAGATTAAAAAGTACTCGCACTGGATGTCGTGGTATTTAGATTTTTTATTTTTTTTTATTTTTTAATAATAGTAAAGCCGTGTCCTCAGTGGCTCTGATGTCAGGAGAAAATGAAGACTCTTATGTTCACTTTTACATTCAACTACAAGACACCTTATGAGACATTGTTGTCTCTACAGCTCCTCGAGTGCAGAGAAAATGACGGACAGCACAGAACTGGCTGAGTGCAGAAATATACTAATACGGGACAGTCTGTCAGCGGTCATGGGCGGACCTTGAGCAATATGACGTCATACTGCTCAAAAAATCAAAACGGCTCGATAATTGAGACTGTTTAGGTTTTGGGGATTTAACTATTTTTTTTATTTTATCATATGGAGGGTGGTTGTTTCCACACACGCTAAGACCATTTCATGCACCACCATGTAAGTGATTCTTCTGCATCCGTGTCCCCTTTAATACCCACTGGACGTCCTCATCACTGGGGATTAGTTCTGTGTGCCGTGTTGTTCTCTCAGCTGTACAGTATATTCGTCCGCTGTGTTCGTTCGTGTTGTTGATGGTCAGGTTTGTTGCGGTCTGAACTGATTCAGAGTCTTTCAGTGTCAACTCTGTAACCAGGTGTAGTCACACCGCTTCTGGGTTTTCATCACTGCTGTCAGATCAGCGTCACTGACCGACCCTCCAGACCTAACCATGCTGGATTTATCCGCACCTTATGGTTTTTAGGAGGCATCTAATAGAAAGAAAAAGTAGGAGGCACAATATATAGTCATATTTTTACATCTATTCTATGCAATATAAAGGTTGGTAAATCACGTGCAAACACGTGACTTTAATTATTTTGAATATTTGTATGAGTAGGCGACTCGTACTACTCACAGGGGGGGGGGCTGGACGTCCAGCAGCACTGATGAGTTCTGTGTGCCGTGTGTGTTCTCAGCTGTACAGTAGTATCGTCCGCTGTGTGTCGGGTCGGTGTTGTTGATGGTCAGGTTTGATCCGGTCTGAACTGGATTCAGAGGTCTTTCAGTGTCTCTGTACCAGGTGTAGTTCACCGCTGGGTTTGCATCACTGCTGCAGCTCAGAGTCACTGAACGGCCCTCCAGAACTAAACCAGCTGGATTTATCCTCACCGATGTGTTTTTTGGAGCATCTAATGGAGGAGAAAACCATTCAGATGATTACTTTATGATTTACAGCACTAATTATAGATGATCATTCAGCACAGATTGATATAATTCCTGTCTTACACTGAACATGTAGCAAACGGGACTCTTGTGTTGTGCTCGGCTGCTGTAGCTGGTGTGTTGCAGTGCAGTTGAAAATGACTCTGTGATGACGGTGAGAAACAGTGAAGTTCAGATCAGAGATGAGCTCAGTTTGGCTCTGATACTGCTGTCCTGTGATGCTCTCGATGAGAGATGAGCTCCATGTGAGAGATGGTGGACGAGATGGACAGAAGATCTTAGTAGAGCAGCGCAGACTCACTGAACTTCCCTCCATCACCTCCATCATCTTCATCACCTCCTGCTGATCCTTAAAGACCCTCAGTGTGGGTTTGGGTGGAGATCCTGAAACGCACATAGAGATATTACAAGATCATATGGATTATTATATCCAAAAATGAAGGTACATATTGTTCAGTAGTAGATTTCTTTTTAATTTGTGTTGAGTCACACTCTAGAAGCAGCATGATCAATATAACACTCACCTAAGATGGCAATTTGAACTTGGGAGTGTGTAGGTTCTCTGTAGTTATACCGCACTTTATCATCTTCAAGTCTGAAGTAATATGACCCATTATGACTCTGACTGACATTATTGAAGCGTGTGGTGCAGTTTTTCTGTGTAGCGGTGCCAAATATTTCTCCTTTAAATGGTCCATTGTTGGGGCTGCTGGAGTCAAACTCAGCTGTAATTCTTCCGTCTTTAAACCACTTTCTCTTTGCACTGTCAGTGAGGTCATCTTTATATTTCAGATCAATATCAAATGTGCAGGGGATGAAAACACAGGATCCTTTCAGAGCTTCTACTCTCTGCGGCAGATTGATATTAAAGCCACACAAAACACCTAAAACACAAACAGATAGAAGGAAGTAATCATACAAGCAGAACAAACTTCTGCAGCACTTATTGCTCTTTATCTCATAAAGGTCACATGAAAGTGCTTTCATAATAATAATAATTCATCTTGTTAAATAGAATAGAGGAATAATCTAGGAATGAGACCTTGTATCAGAGATCCAGTGAGGAGGAACGTCACCAATGTTTCCATCATTTTCATACAGGCCACCTTACAGCAGAATAGACAAACAAATGAAAACATTTTATAGAATTAAAAAAGCAGAAATGTTGGACCTGTTTTTGCTTGTTTATCCTACGCACCTATCGATGACCTACAGGTGTGTGAGGGTAATTGTTGATTAATAGAATGAAAAAAATTATAATCTGTGTATGAATTTATAGCTCTTTTATTGGTATAAACTCATTATTTCTAGATTAAAGTTTAAGATTTTTTATTTCTAGAGTTTTACATGAGAATACAGAACAATACAAAAGATTAAAAAAAAAAAAACAGGACATGCTTATCTTGAACATGTTTCAAACCTTAATGTTTCAGAATCTCTTAACTACAGGAGTAAGAGTAAACCTGACTGTGTTGTGTGTAAATGACTTACCAGAGAATAGAGTTAAAGACGACAGAAATCCTCTCAGAGCTCAAGCTGATGCTTCTACACTGAACGGAGGGAGAACTGTGTGTGAAAACGCTCATATTAGAGATTCACCACTTCTCCTTTAGTCAGAACTCAGTAACAGTAGCCAGGCTGAGAAATCTATGCTAATCAGTATGAAGCTTATTCAATGTTCAACACATTTCTTTATATCTGCTTGAAACAAATCTTGTGAGATCCAGTGTTCAATGTTCCTGTTGATAATAATTCTCCATATCCAGGAATACATGTTGAATCACAATAAAAACGCAATCCAAGAACACTATATGCAGGAAACGTATGAATTTGATTTCTTTTCGACTTTTGCATTTATTATTTGAGATATTATATATCAACATTGTGTTAGGGTAATATTTCTCATGTTCTGAATTCAGTTTAACAGTTTACTTCAAATAAGGAAGGTGGGAAATTGTGTACTAAATAGTCAGCCAGCATATTTTCTTGCCCAAGACACTGACAGAAGCTGAAAGCAGAAGAGATTTCAGCAAAACACTGCTGTCTGTATGTAAGGTGTATAGTAAGTGATGCTCTAAACATTTACATTTAGTCATTTGGCAGATTCATCATAGAGGCAATACATATTTTTTTATGGGAATATGTGCTGTTTTGTATATTAAGAGTCTGTCACAGAGTTGTCATCTGCAATATCTGTACTGAAACTTGTCTAAATGTGTTTTCATGTTGTCAATTATCTGAAGTGAAGCTGCTTCTGCCGCCTAGTGGAGCGGAAGGAAACTGCACATCAGTTCCTATGATTACAACAAGTAACAATCACCACCAGAGGGCACCAAACTCTTATTGTATGTGCTTAGATATAGTAATAGTGATTTTAATAACAACATTTATTTTGAATGCAATTTTTTTATTGTAATGGGAACTTTATTTGTAAATGCCGTGCGTCCATAATTTTGTAAAGTTTACAGTTCTAAATATCAAATTCTTTACTCATAAATGCCAAATATCCACAATTGTGTATGGTTTATATTTCTGAGTGGCAAATGTTTTATTCATAAATGCTGAATGTCCAAAACTCCTCTGTAAAAGGCTTTCTTGCTCTTTAATGCCTGTTTTTTTAATATAATGTTGCTTGTAAAGTTAAATGATGGTAATTTAAAAAAATACAAGTTCAAAAAAAGTAAAACATTTATTGTTCAGAATAATATTTTGAAAATTAAAATTTAGAAAATAGAATAGAATTTTCATCCCATGCCTTAACTGGGTAAAAATCTTGAAACTTAAAAAAAAAAAAAGATATTTTACCCATATTTTTTTCTGTTTGAATTTCAAAAGATCAGATATTTATTTGTGAGATTGTCAAATGCTTACTTGTGAGATTTATATGCATTATGCTTGTGATGAAGACGAGCCCACCAGCTCGCCTTCGGGGACAAAAATGTGAGTCCGTGAAAGGATGTAAAAACGATGGCTTACTCGCAGAAGCACTTTCGTGCAAGGTGGAATTTATTTACAGTGCCAGAAAGATTGTCCACAGTGAAGAATATATACAAGTGCACACAAAAATCCAAAGTACCAAAGAAACAACAAAAGGGGAAAATAATCCAACAATGATATATCAAACAGGTATCCACAGTATACAAAGGGTTTTGTGTTTGCTTGAGGCACCGCAGGAGCACTCTTGCATCGACTTGGTAAAACAAGCAGTTTTTCTTCTTCTTCTTCTTCTTCTTCATTGGAGTTTTACTGCAGTTGGCATCCATAGTGTTGCATTACTGCCATCTGTTGACTCACTTTAACTTACTATATCTTCATTAAATTCGTCCTTCCAGTCCAGTCCTCCTTAGAAAACTAAACAAATATCTCCATCCTTGGTCATTATTTCCAGATGTTACTATATTTTTAACATTATACTCTATACTATACCTATTTCCCGTAGCTGATTCTTGAACGCTTGCCTTTCTTGTATATATTTCTTACATTATATAAAGATGTGCTTAATTGATTCCTCCTCCTGACATTCATCACATAGTCCTGTCGGGTGTTTTCCTATAACATGAAGAGTTTCGTTTAGCTTGCAATGTCCAATCCTCGGTCTATTTATTATGATTTGTTCCTTCCTTTTATTTCCCTTCTTACTTTCCATACCTATCATATTTTGTATCATGTACAGATGTCTCCCTTTGATATCACTATCCCACTGCTGCTGCCATTTTTGCATGATCTTTTTCCACACTAAACTCTTCCCTTCTGTTTTTGATCATTTAATTTTGACGTCAACATGTTGTTTTTTTGTTGCTTCTTTTGCCAGTCTGTCTACTTTCTCGTTTCCCTGGATGCCCACATGTATGTGATGTTTTTCCCTTGCCTGCTTATTCTTGAGTTTGTACATAAAATCTCATAAAGTAATTCCTGATGGTTTCTAGTTACCCCAGACTTTATACTCATGAGGGCAGATACAGAAACATTACATATTACAACGTCGTCCCATCTGGATTGTTCAATCCATTCTAATGCTATTAATACAGCATATAACTCGACTGTATACACACTTAAGCTGTCAGATGTTCTTCTGTTTACTCCCACATATCTACGGATATATACAGCAGATCCCGTTGCCTCTGTTTGTAAATCCTTTGATCCATCTGTAAAAATTTGAATACTATCTTTGTACATATTGTCCATATATCTATAATATTCACTGACTATATCTGTACTCCTACTGCTGCCTTTTATTATTAGAAGCTCTATGTCCAACTTTGTATTTTCCATTGTCCAGACTGGTTTGTTAGTCCACACCACAGTACTAGCAAATTCTTTGTCATGTACAGTGGCATGCGAAAGTTTGGGAACCCCTTGCAGAATCTGTGAAAATGTGAATAATTTTAACAAAATAAGAGAGATCATGCAAAATGCCTGTTATTTTTTATTTAGTACTGTCCTGAGTAAGATATTTTACATAAAAGATGTTTACATTTAGTCCACAAGACAAAAAAATAGCTGAAATTATTAAAATAACCCCATTCAAAAGTTTTGGGTTAATACTGTGTGTGGCTACCTGGATGATCTACCAGTTTTTTGTTTTGTGATGGTTGTTCATGAGTCCCTTGTTTGTTCTGAACAGTTAAACTGAGCACTGTTCCTCAGAAAAATCATCCATGTCCTGCAGATTCTTCAGTTTTCCAGCATCTTTTGCATATTTGAACCATTTCCAGCAGTGACTATGATTTTGAGAGCCATCTTTTTACACTGAGGACAATTGAGGGACTCAAACACAACTATTAAAAAAGGTTCAAACATTCACTGATGCTCCAGAAGGAAACACGATGCATTAAGAACTTTTGAACAGGATGAATTTTTCTTATTTTGCTGAAATATAATTTTTTCCCATTTAGTACTGCCCTTCGGAAGCAACAGAAGATACTTGCGTGTTTCCCAGAAGACAAATTAAGTACAATTTGCCTTGAACTTCAAATTCAAAAAGTTTTCACCCCCCGGCTCTTCATGCATCGTGTTTTCTTCTGGAGCATCAGTGAATGTTTGAACCTTTTTTTAAACATTTATTGTTCAGAGTAATATTTATAAAATAAAAATTTAGAAAATAGAAATAGAAAATTTTTCGTTTTCATGCCTTGAAGCCTTAACTGGTAAAAATCTTGAAACTTAAAAAAAAAAGATATTTTACCCATTTTGTTTTCTGTTTGAATTTCAAAAGATCAGATATTTATTTGTGAGATTGTAAAATGTTTACTTGTGAGATTTAAATGCATTATGCTCATTCCTTAACTATACAGGCACAATGTCATTCACAAACCTCAAAATCATATATATTTATCAACAATTTCTCTTTTCCCCCCTCATTTGTTTGCTGTTAAAGACGCAGAGAGTTTTTCGAAGGAAGTCAGATGACTCATGACACAATCCATAAGTCATTTAATCAAACATTTAAATAAGACGTTTTTCTTCCACACGTATCAGACTGGGTTCCTCATGCGCTTTTACTCTTTCAGTTTCAATTTTATCTTGCTTATCATTTATAGGACTTATTAAATTTTATTTTTTTTTTATTATTATTAATTATTAGAGATTGTAGTCATTTAATGAATCAAAGTGCATGTCTTAAAACAACGTTGATAATTAAAAATGTATGAAAAATAAAGTAAATTTGGTAATAAAAACAAATATATTTGAATAGAATAAAAGCATGGGTTGTATAATAAAATACATATTGCGCACATAACCATGTAGTACTTGTATTACAGGTAATATTGTTGTAAATAATGTTCAGTTTCTTGCACATACTGATTGTTTCGCTTCATAAGACCTTAATATATCGTCACGAACCACGGGTATTAATTGTGTGTTGCCTGTATGTGCTTTTTTTTTTACTTTCAGAGTGAATGTAGCTGCTGATTTGCATTTTATGAATCACCAAGAACCATGGTTTTCAGATAAAAAAATCTTCTTTACTGTTCTACTGAAGAAAAAAGTCAACTACATCTCGAGTGGTCTGAGGGTGAGTAAATTAACAGCAAAATTTTTGCCTTTTTGTTAAACGCGGAGAACCAACACTTAAAATATCTCTTTTATGTCCACAGATGAAGAAAGTTCTGTAGTTTGTACTTGAGATTTTGGATGAAGGATCTCTTAACTCGGTGCTCAAAAGAGTCAAGGTTTTGGTTCAGGTCTTGTTTTCCACATCATCTGCGCTGACCAGCGCTTGCCAAATAAAGGGTTTAAATATTTAATAATTGGGTTAAATAAATTTTTTATAAAATATTTAGAGAAGGGAAACCTCAGGAAATGCGAGTTAATAAAATTATAATTTGTATATATTTTATGAATCATTTTGTACAATGTTATTTTTTTTTATTGTTTTTATTATTTATATTTTTTTTATATGTAATATTAAACTATTGTTTATTATTTAAATTTTATAAATATGGATTATTGTTATGTTCACAAGTCATCAGAAGAAGTATCAAATTATTTATGATCTTTTTTTTTTGTCCGGTCTGTAGCGATGGCTCATGTTTTCATAAATCACGTCTTCTGATGCCGGTGAGGACGTGTCCGGGATCTTTGCTGTCATGTCTGGTTTTTTGGGCTCTGTCTCAGATGTTGAGGTGTTGTTCTCTGCGTCTGCGGCTCCTGCAGGACGCTGTCGGACCGCAGCGTATTCACTGGTCAGCGAGGCGATGCCCCTGATCTCTGCTGACGGCGGGTCAGCGTTTGTGAAGTCGATGGAGGAATAATGAAGAGATTCAGGTGCACTCGGTGCCGTGGATGACCGCATGCCTTTATTGGCATAAACAAACTCACTGTCATTATCCAGAGAAACGGCCTGATGGAGAAGAAACGGCAAAATGAGTGAAGAAGACCTGCTGCACGACTGTCTGTAATGTCTTTGAGGATGAATAACTCACTGTTTGAGTCAGAATGAGTCCAGATCTGTCGTCTTGTCTGGGTTCTGAAGGTTTTTCTTTCCTTCTTCTGAAAAACATGTTTTCAGATCTTAGAAAAACTGATGCTTATATAAAATCTCAATCAGAATCACAAATCCTCCTTGTGTGAATCTCATCAGAACACTGTTTGATCCGGATTATATCGTTAAACTAAAATAAACCAAAACCATTCAAATATTTTTTTGTTACGTCTGTTTTATTTCAGCTAGTTTCTGAAGCAACAATTTCACTTAGTTTAAACTGACGAACTGAAATAAAAAACTGACATAAAAATAAATAATAAAAAAGAAACTATATAGACACAACCATGCACACAATAATATCTATATATACCAACACTATAAATTACAAAAACACCAATTACTAAAACATTACAATTTAATAGAATTATACCAACTATATAAAGGGATAAAATATAATAAAAACTCATATGTTGTGATACTAAAATAACCCTGATTCGTATTAAGTTTAAAAGTAAAATATTTGAACTGTCTAAATATCAATAAAGAGCAAAATTACACAACATTTACTAAAACTTTTAGATTTTCCATTTTTATACTTTTTTCTCTTGTTTTAGTCATTTGTTGTGTTTTTTTGTAATCGTTATTAGTTAAATGTATTAGTTTTTAGTTCATTTTAGTTTAAATTTCGTCCATTTTGTCAGTACTTTTTTATTTTTTCATGTTAACTTTTTTGCTTTAATCCTGTAATTTATTTTATAAGTTTCAGTAACAAAAAAGTTTTTTTTTTATGTAAAATGACCCTTTTTAGCTTTATCTTTTGAAATCATTACAACCGTTTAATAGTTGAAAAATATATGTTAAGAGTAGTTTAGCTTTAATTTCATCATACATTACCCATGTTGTGATTTATCATGTTTTCTTCTTTGGTTCCCACGTTCATAGCAGAGCATCACGATCAAACAGATCATCATCAACTGACGCCCGACAGCAGCCCGAGCATCACCGACGTTATGCTGGAACCTGGAAAACAAATTGATTTTTGTTGCTCAGAGGTTGGTCTTAATCATATTTTTCTAGGAGAACTCACAATGAAACTACCATTACATTCTCCGATTTCAAATTTTGGGGGGGAAATCATTATTACATACTGAACGTTTTAAAAGTTTACTCGAAGTGGTCATTAATAAATGACTGATCTGCAAGTAGTTTTTTCAGTACAATTAAGCTACTTCTTTTTCACATGGATAAAGATATCATTTGTGATCTTTCTTGCTGATCAGATGGAGCTGTTGTTGTGTTTCTCACGTGTGTCTTGTGGCGGTGGGACGGCCTGAAACTGTTGGCTGCAGCTGCCGTGTTTGTTTGTGCTGAAACACTGCAGGACGTCCGTGTCTGTGAGGGACTGATGGATGTTCAGGACGCTCTTCACTCCTGTGCTTCCTAACGTCTCCTCACTGATGGAGATTTCTGTAGAGTTAGCGAGCACATGTCCGGACAGACGCCACTCTAGTGTAGGGCAGGGATTCCCATGAGCCTCACAGACACACGCCATTACACTGCTTCGGCTGCAAGAGCTGGAGATTTTGGGTGCAACTGAAAGAGAAAATATAATCGTTATGATACAGAAGATCTTGATGGTCTCTACAGTGTACAACATGTTCAGAATTTGAATGATAAAACACTAAAAACATATGTTTCATATGTATATAAAAAATGTTAATTGGTTAACAGCAATTTCCTTTACTATATACAGTGAGAAAGGGTTGTGTTGATCGTAGAGCCCATTGGTGGCAATGGCTGTACGATCTACTTAGGCTCATGATGGTTTTGGGAAACGCAGCCCAGGACATTTCATGTATTTAAATTTATTTGTATTGCATTTGTAATGATGAAGTTGCAATTAAGTATATTTAAAATACATTAATTTTAAATGTAATATTGACTTAATGTTCGTTTTGTATCACTGAGATACTATCATAGTTTTTATATATTTTATATTTTTAATTTTAGTTAAAGTTTTAGTAATTTTGTTGTGTTTGTCATTTTTATAATTTAGTTTTTAATTATCTCTACATTGTAAAAATGGTCTCTACAGTGTAAAAATTTGTCTTAATTTTAATGGTAAAACACTAAAAATGTTCATGGTAAAATCCTGTTAATTGGTTAACAGTAAGTTCCCTTACTATATACAGTGAAAAATAATAAATCTAACAGCACATTTCATGTCATTTTACAGTAAAATATTGTTAAATTTACAGTTTTTAGAGGTGAAAAAGAACGTCATCTTTTTAAAATGTATTTTAATTTAATTTAATTTATAATTCTGTGTTTAATGATGGTTAGTACATTAGTAAGTTGGCATATTAACAGCAACCTTTTTTCCTGTAAACATCACAGCTTGTTTCTTTTTTACAGTGTAGACAGAATCTGTAACTGCTTTAGGTTTTTTCTAACACTTAATAGAAACTGCTGAACATCTTATTTTGGACAAAAATGAATACGTTCATGACAAAAACAGAAAAAAACCCTACTGAAATCTAATAGAGTGCAGAAGTAGAAAAGAGGAACAAAAACATTGGCCAAAACACTGTTTAATGTGAAGCACCAAATGCTGCCGGTTGCCACAGAAAATAGGCATGCAGCCTGTGCACAGCTGACTGTCGCCATACTCTGTGATGCACACACCATGTAAGATATTACACCATATAGCATGCTGTAGTGTAGTTTATATGATCAAATTGTCTTCAACTTAAGCTATATACAAAGTTTAAGTCATTTAAACATACTTTTGTGGTTTTTGCAACATTTTTTAGTAGTCTTTTCAGTGCTGAAAGTCATATTTTGACTGTGTGAAAGAAATTATGCTTTTCTTGCATGCTTTTATGGTAAATTTGCATTTAATTTCATTATAAACAATGCTCTTTGCATTCAAATGCAATGCTGTCTAGAGCATTATTATGTGTTTGCTGCAATTACTGCAGTTAATATTCACAGTATTTACGTTATCAGAGATCAGATTAAGTAATTGCAGCGCAGTAATTTGAGGTTTGTCATTTTACTCACACTGAACATCCAGTTGAATTGTTGCATTGTGTTGTCCATGCTGGTTTTGAGCTTTACAGCCATACCGTGCACTGTGTTTAGGGTTTGTCACAATGTAGATGTGATTATATTAGAGATTACCAAGTACTTGCACTGGACAGCCAGCATATTACCAACTATTCACACTAGATGTCCAGAAGATCACCAAGTACTCACACTGGACGTCCACACGATTATTAAGTACTCACACTGGATGTTCAGCAGATTTACAAGTACTCTCATTGGATGTCACAGTATTTAGTATAATTTTTTCAGATTTTTTAAAATAATAGTAAAGACATCAACTATAAAATAACACTAATGGAGGTGTTTAAACTATATATTAGCAATTAGTTAAGACTCGTAATACTCACACTGGACGTCCAGCAGCACTGATGAGTTCTGTGTGCCGTGTGTGTTCTCAGCTGTACAGTAGTATCGTCCGCTGTGTGTCGGGTTGGTGTTGTTGATGGTCAGGTTTGGTCCGGTCTGAACTGGATTCAGAGGTCTTTCAGCGTCTCTGTACCAGGTGTAGTTCACCGCTGGGTTTGCATCAGTGCTGCAGCTCAGAGTCACTGGTTTGCCCTCCCTCACTGAGCTGGAGGGAAACGCTGACAATGATGTGTTTTTTGGGGCATCTGAGGGAGAAAAAATAAAGATGTAATGTAGAATGTGTGATTTAACAGTTCAAGATATGAAAGGCTGCAGGTTTAAACCTCTCTATTTTACAAGTTTCAGATGCAGGCAACTTGTTAAAGCATTTGTTCAAACATCTACAGCAGGCCACAACACTAACAAAACACCACATGTATGTATTTTTCCCTGTTACTTGTTCACTTCACACTAACTGTGTGTAGAAGTTTAAGTCTACTGTGCTAAAACAACACAAACACAATAAGATATATGATGAGAATTTATAGTATATGTTATTGTCTAAGTTTGTCATGCAATTGGACAGAGACTTTCTTTCATTTGTCTAGACTAAACAGACTGAATTGAGACGTGCTGGACCATCTGAACTGAATGTCCTGCAGATTACCGAGTACTTGCACTGGACATCCAGACGATTACCAAGTACTTGCACTGGACATCTTGTAGATTGCCAAGAACTTGCACTAGATGCCCAGAAGATTACAAGTACTCATGCCAGACACTCAGCAGATTACCAAGTACTCACGCTGGACACCCAGCAAATTACCAAGTATTCTCACTAGACGTCCAGCAGATTACCAAGTACTAGCACTGGACATCTAGAAGATTACCAAGTATTCGCACTTGTATGCTCAGAAGATTTCCTGGATGTTCAGCAGATTACTTGCACTGGACGTCCACAAGATTACTAAGTACTTACAGTGGATGCTCAGCAGATTTACAAGTACTCTCACTAGATGTCACAGTATTTAGTATTATGACTATTTTTTCAGATTTTTAAATAATAGTAAAGACATCAACTATAAAATAGCGCTAATGGAGGTGTGGAAAATATGTATTAGTAATTAGTTAAGACACGTAATACTCACACTGGATGTCCAGCAGCACTGATGAGTTCTGTGTGCCGTGTGTGTTCTCAGCTGTACAGTAGTATCGTCCACTGTGTGTCGAGTCAGTGTTGTTGATGGTCAGGTTTGGTCCGGTCTGAACTGGATTCAGAGGTCTTTCAGCGTCTCTGTACCAGGTGTAGTTCACCGCTGGGTTTGCATCTGTGCTGCAGCTCAGAGTCACTGAATCGCCCTCCATCACTGAACTGGAAGGAAATGCTGACAATGATGTGTTTTTTGGGCCATCTGAGGGAAAAAAAAGATGTAGAATGTGTGATTTAACAGTTCAGGATTTGAAAGGCTGCAGGTTTAAACCTCTCTATTTTACAAGTTTCAGATGCAGGCAACGTTAAATGCATGTGTGCAAACATCTACTGTAGGCCACAACACTAACAAAACGCCACATGTCTGTATTTTACCCATTACCTGTTTACTTCACACTAGCTGTGTGTAGAAGTTTAAGTCTACTGTGCTAAAACAACACAAACACAGTAAGATATATGATGAGAATTTGTAGTATATGTTATTGTCTAAGTTTGTCATGCAATCGGACAGAGACTGTCTTTCATTTGTCTAGACTAAACAGACTGAATTGAGACGTGCTGGACCATCTGAACTGAATGTCCTGCAGATTACCGAGTACTTGCACTAGACATCCAGAAGATTACTAAATATTGCACTGGATTACCAAGCATTCACACTAGACATCCAGAAGATTACCCAGTACTCACACTGGACGCCCAGAAGATTACCAAGTACTCACTCTGGATGCTCAGCAAATGACCAAGTATTTGCACTAGATGCCCAGAAGATTACAAGTACTTGTATGCCCAGAAGATTACCAAGTACTTGCACTGGACATCTTATAGATTGCCAAGTACTTGCACTAGATGCCCAGAAGATTACAAGTACTCATGCCAGACACTCAGCAGATGACCAAGTATTCTCACTAGACATCCAGCAGATTACCAAGTACTAGCATTGGACGTTTAGTAGATTACTTGCACTGGACGTCCACAAGAGTACCAAGTACTCATATTGAACATCTAGAAGTTTACCAAGTACTTTCACTGGACATTCACAAGATTACCATGTACTGGTACTGGACCAGTACATCTAGAAGATTACCAAGTATGCGCACTTGTATGCCCAGAATATTACCAAGTACTTCCACTGGACATCAAGTAGATTACCAAGCATTCACACTAGAAGTCCAGAAGATTACCCAGTACTCACACTGGACGCCCAGAAGATTACCAAGTACTCACGTTGGATGCCCAGCAAATTACCAAGTATTTGCACTAGATGCCCAGAAGATTATAAGTACTCGTACTGGATGTTCAGCAGATTTACAAGTACTCTCACTGGACGTTGCAGTATTTAGTATTATGACTATTTTTTCAGATTTTTAAATAATAGTAAAGACATCAACTATAAAATAGCGCTAATGGAGGTGTGGAAAATATGTATTAGTAATTAGTTAAGATACGTAATACTCACACTGGACATCCAGCAGCACTGATGAGTTCTGTGTGCCGTGTGTGTTCTCAGCTGTACAGTAGTATCGTCCGCTGTGTGTCGGGTCGGTGTTGTTTATGGTCAGGTTTGGTCCGGTCTGAACTGGATTCAGAGGTCTTTCATTGTCTCTGTACCAGGTGTAGTTCACCGCTGGGTTTGCATCTGTGCTGCAGCTCAGAGTCACTGAATCGCCCTCCATCACTGAACTGGAAGGAAATGCTGACAATGATGTGTTTTTTGGGCCATCTGAGGGAAAAAAAGATGTAGAATGTGTGATTTAACAGTTCAGGATTTGAAAGGCTGCAGGTTTAAACCTCTCTATTTTACAAGTTTCAGATGCAGGCAACTTGTTGAAGCATTTGTTCAAACATCTACAGCAGGCCACAACACTAACATAACACCACATGTCTGTATTTTACCCGTTACTTGTTCACTTCACATTAACTGTGTGTAGACATTTAAGTCTACTGTGCTAAAACAACACAAACACAGTAAGATATATGATGAGAATTTGTAGTATATGTTATTGTCTAAGTTTGTCATGCAATCGGACAGAGACTGTCTTTCATTTGTCTAGACTAAACAGACTGAATTGTGATGTGCTGGACCATCTGAACTGAATGTCCTGCAGATTACCGAGTACTTGCACTAGACATCCAGAAGATTACTAAATATTGGACTGGATTACCAAGCATTCACACTAGACATCCAGAAGATTACCCAGTACTCACACTGGACGTCCAGAAGATTACCCAGTACTCACTCTGGATGCCCAGCAAATGACCAAGTATTTGCACTAGATGCCCAGAAGATTACAAGTACTTGTATGCCCAGAAGATTACCAAGTACTTGCACTGGACATCTTATAGATTGCCAAGTACTTGCACTAGATGCCCAGAAGATTACAAGTACTCATGCCAGACACTCAGCAGATGACCAAGTATTCTCACTAGACATCCAGCAGATTACCAAGTACTAGCATTGGACGTTTAGTAGATTACTTGCACTGGACGTCCACAAGAGTACCAAGTACTCATATTGAACATCTAGAAGTTTACCAAGTACTTTCACTGGACATTCACAAGATTACCATGTACTGGTACTGGACCAGTACATCTAGAAGATTACCAAGTATGCGCACTTGTATGCCCAGAATATTACCAAGTACTTCCACTGGACATCAAGTAGATTACAAGCATTCACACTAGAAGTCCAGAAGATTACCCAGTACTCACACTGGACGCCCAGAAGATTACCAAGTACTCACTCTGGATGCCCAGCAAATGACCAAGTATTTGCACTAGATGCCCAGAAGATTATAAGTACTCGTACTGGATGTTCAGCAGATTTACAAGTACTCTCACTGGACGTTGCAGTATTTAGTATTGTGACTATTTTTCAGATTTGTCAAATAATAGTATAGACACCAACTGTAAAATAACACTAATGGAGGTGTGGAAAATACATATTAGCAATTAGTTAAGACACGGAATACTCACACTGGATGTCCAGCAGCACTGATGAGTTCTGTGTCCCGTGTGTGTTCTCAGCTGTACAGTCGTATCCGTCCCGCGTGTGTCGGGCGTGTTGTTGATGGTCAGTTTTGTTCCGGTCTGAACTGGATTCAAGGTCTTTCCAGCCTCTGTACCAGGTTAGTTCCCCTGGTTTGAATCACTGCTGCAGATCAGAGTCACTGGATTGCCCTCCATCACTGAGCTGGAGGGAAATGCTGACAATGATGTGTTTTTTGGGCCATCTGAGGGAAAAAAAGATGTAGAATGTGTGATTTAACAGTTCAGGATTTGAAAGGCTGCAGGTTTAAACCTCTCTATTTTACAAGTTTCAGATGCAGGCAACTTGTTGAAGCATTTGTTCAAACATCTACAGCAGGCCACAACACTAACAAAACACCACATGTCTGTATTTTTCCCTGTTACTTGTTCACTTCACACTAACTGTGTGTAGAAGTTTAAGTCTACTGTGCTAAAACAACACAAACACAGTAAGATATATGATGAGAATGTGTAGTATATGTTATTGTCTAAGTTTGTCATGCAATCGGACAGAGACTGTCTTTCATTTGTCTAGACTAAACAGACTGAATTGAGACGTGCTGGACCATCTGAACTGAATGTCCTGCAGATTACCGAGTACTTGCACTGGACATCCAGAAGATTACCAAGTACTTGCACTGGACATCCAGAAGATTACCAAGTACTTGCACTGGACATCAAGTAGATTACCAAGTACTCACACTGGACACCCAGAAGATTACCAAGTACTTGCACTGGACATCAAGTAGATTACCAAGTACTTGCACTGGACATCCAGAAGATTACCAAGTACTTGCACTGGACATCAAGTAGATTACCGAGTACTTGCACTGGACATCCAGAAGATTACCAAGTACTTGCACTGGACATCAAGTAGATTACCGAGTACTTGCACTGGACATCCAGAAGATTACCAAGTACTTGCACTGGACATCAAGTAGATTACCGAGTACTTGCACTGGACATCCAGAAGATTACCAAGTACTTGCACTGGACATCTTGTAGATTGCCAAGAACTTGCACTAGATGCCCAGAAGATTACAAGTACTCATGCCAGACACTCAGCAGATTACCAAGTACTCACGCTGGACACCCAGCAAATTACCAAGTATTCTCACTAGACGTCCAGCAGATTACCAAGTACTAGCACTGGACATCTAGAAGATTACCAAGTATTCGCACTTGTATGCTCAGAAGATTTCCTGGACGTTCAGCAGATTACTTGCACTGGACGTCCACAAGAGTAACAAGTACTCACTGTGGATGCTCAGCAGATTTACAAGTACTCTCACTAGATGTCACAGTATTTAGTATTATGACTTTTTTTCAGATTTTTAAATAATAGTAAAGACATCAACTATAAAACAACACTAATGGAGGTGTGGAAAATATGTATTAGCAATTAGTTAAGACACGTAATACTCACACTGGACGTCCAGCAGCACTGATGAGTTCTGTGTGCCGTGTGTGTTCTCAGCTGTACAGTAGTATCGTCCGCTGTGTGTCGGGTCGGTGTTGTTTATGGTCAGGTTTGGTCCGGTCTGAACTGGATTCAGAGGTCTTTCAGCGTCTCTGTACCAGGTGTAGTTCACCGCTGGGTTTGCATCAGTGCTGCAGCTCAGAGTCACTGGATTGCCCTCCATCACTGAGCTGGAGGGAAATGCTGACAATGATGTGTTTTTTGGGCCATCTGAGGGAAAAAAAAGATGTAGAATGTGTGATTTAACAGTTCAAGATATGAAAGGCTGCAGGTTTAAACCTCTCTATTTTACAAGTTTCAGATGCAGGCAACTTGTTGAAGCATTTGTTCAAACATCTACAGCAGGCCACAACACTAACAAAACACCACATGTCTGTATTTTTCCCTGTTACTTGTTCACTTCACACTAACTGTGTGTAGAAGTTTAAGTCTACTGTGCTAAAACAACACAAACACAGTAAGATATATGATGAGAATGTGTAGTATATGTTATTGTCTAAGTTTGTCATGCAATCGGACAGAGACTGTCTTTCATTTGTCTAGACTAAACAGACTGAATTGAGACGTGCTGGACCATCTGAACTGAATGTCCTGCAGATTACCGAGTACTTGCACTGGACATCCAGAAGATTACCAAGTGCTTGCACTGGACATCAAGTAGATTACCGAGTACTTGCACTGGACATCCAGAAGATTACCAAGTGCTTGCACTGGACATCAAGTAGATTACCGAGTACTTGCACTGGACATCCAGAAGATTACCAAGTACTTGCACTGGACATCAAGAAGATTACCAAGTACTTGCACTGGACATCAAGTAGATTACCAAGTACTTGCACTGGACATCCAGAAGATTACCAAGTACTTGCACTGGACATCAAGTAGATTACCGAGTACTTGCACTGGACATCCAGAAGATTACCAAGTGCTTGCACTGGACATCAAGTAGATTACCAAGTACTTGCACTGGACATCCAGAAGATTACCAAGTACTTGCACTGGACATCAAGTAGATTACCAAGTACTCACACTGGACACCCAGAAGATTACCAAGTACTTGCACTGGACATCCAGAAGATTACCAAGTACTTGCACTGGACATCTTGTAGATTGCCAAGAACTTGCACTAGATGCCCAGAAGATTACAAGTACTCATGCCAGACACTCAGCAGATCAGAGTCACTGAACGGCCCTCCAGAACTAAACCAGCTGGATTTATCCTCACCGATGTGTTTTTAGGAGCATCTAATGGAGGAGAAAATCATTCAGACGATTACTTTATGATTTACAGCACTAATTATAGATTATCATTCAGCACAGATTGATATAATTCCTGTCTTACACTGAACGCGTAGCCTACGGGAGCGCAGTGTTGTGCTCGGCTGCTGTAGCTGGTGTGTTGCAGTGCAGGTGAAAGTGACTCTGTGATGACAGTGAGAAACAGTGAAGTTCAGATCAGAGATGAGCTCAGTTTGGCTCTGATACTGCTGTCCTGTGATGCTCTCGATGAGAGATGAGCTCCATGTGAGAGATGGTGGACGAGACGGACAGAAGATCTTAGTAGAGCAGCGCAGACTCACTGAACTTCCCTCAGTCGTCTCCTGCTGATCCGGAAAGATGCTCAGTGTGGGTTTGGGGGGAGATCCTGAAACACACAGAGATATTAGAGGTATTATAACTTCTGTTATTGCTACACACTTAGATGAAAAGCTATGTCAAAATGCCCGTCTTGGAGACTATTCATGTAAATTCAGTCGGTTTTGTCTTAAGTGAACTTGAACAGTTGGGAGAAATACAGATGTCAAAATATTAGATTTATGCATCAGATCTTAAAGCAATAACGTAAACCTGCAGCCGCCGACTGCCTCATAAATGTTAATCAAACAAAAGAAAAGGAGAAAATCACTCACTGCTCTTGACTGAATCACTTATTAACTTGAATAAGAATCATCTATATTTAATGTGTAGAGTGAATATTATTTTTACATTTATTACTTCATGAAATGTCTGTAGTAGGCTATTTCTAGAAGCCTTTACTAGGCTACTATCTGAAAAACTAAAAAACTATTTCATTTGTATTTTTGAGTAATATATTTATTTATCATTTAGCTTGTAAGTAATACTTGGAGTGTTTACTTGCCTTCAGTTAAGCTTGAGAATGTTTTATTACATTAGCTTATTATTTTTTTGCTTTTGTATTATTGGCAGTTTCTAGCTTCAAAGAAAAATATTTTTTCTAACATTTTTGCGGCAATAGTTTTTATGGGTCCAAAATTACCTTGGGTGTGCATTATTTTCTAATAACAGCCCTTCATCAATTATTCCTTATATAAT
>JADLZN010012208.1:0-20449 GCA_018155175.1 Sinocyclocheilus anophthalmus
GATTTTGTGGAATGACCCATATATATGTTTTAAAATGGGTATCAGACAGACCTTGTTGACATAGTTTTCCTCGTCTTCAATTTGCTTGCCTTCTGGATCTTCCTCTGCATTCAGTGGGTTGTTGTTTTTGGTGGGATGATTTTTAGATACACTGATTAACTGTGACTCAGTCAGTGATACTCTCTCATATAATATCTGTTCAGGAATCAGATAGTAAATTTCAGTGATGTTACCCTAAATGAGGGAAAAAAAAGCAATAGAGAGAGATACATGAGACTTAGTCAAAATGATGACTCTTGCTCCAGCTCTACTAATAAAAGGTTTGGACGCACTTGAAGGGATATATGATTTTCATTATGTACATTGCATTTTCTCACATAATATTGTAACAGTTTGTGTTAAAAAGAGTGTAATCAGACTTCAGCCACTAATATGTTTTAACTGAAATTGTGCACAAATGCTGGGGGATATCAAAACATCTCCAGTGTCAACACTTCAGACTCCAGAGGAGACTTTAAAGTGGACTTGCTAACAATCATTACCAATGCAGTTCAACAATTCACTGTTTCTCGAAAGCATAGTTCCAACAAACAAACGAACAGCAGTGCAAAGTTGTGTGGTAAGGTTGGAAGTACAGTATAGCTCTCGGCCTTAGAAGGTTCATTTTATTATTTATAATAAATTCCATTTGCCACCACAAACAATTTGGCAGAATTGTGAAGGTGGATCATGAATGGGTACTTGGTAAAAAGCCACCAAAATGTATAAATATTATTAAAATATTAAATCTTACTTTTATTAATTAAAATGATAATTAGTATTTTTTTATTTTTGATTTATTAATTTTTGTTTATTTGTGACCCTGGACCACAAAACTAGTCATGAGGGTAAATTTTTCGAAATTGAGATTTATACATCAACTGAAAGCTGATAAATAAGCTTTCCATTGATGTATGTGTTTGTTAGGATAGGACAATATTGGCCAAGATACAACTATTTGAAAACCTGGAATCTAAGGGTGCACAAAAATCTAAATATTGAGAAAATCGCCTTTAAAATTGTCCAAATTAAGTTTTTAGAAATGCATATTACTAATCAAAAAATTTATTTTGATATATTTACAGTAGGAAATTACAAACTATCTTCATGGAACATGATCTTTTACTTAATATCCTAATGATTTTTGGCATAAAAAAAAAATCTATAATTTTGACCCATACAATGTTTTTTTGTCTATTGCTACAAATATACCTGTGCTACTTAAGACCGGTTTTGTGCTCCAGGGTCACATATAAAAAAATAATACAAATATTTAAATTGTTGCCCTATCAGCATAATTAGCAAAGAATATTAAATTTAAGTCTCTGATTAACACAGTGGTGTTTCATTTAAGTGAATCAATCAAACAACATAAGGTAAGGGTTAGTAAACGATGATAGAATTTTTGCGTAAACTATGGCTGTAGCAGAAACTCTTCCAATTGAGAATCAACAATACAAGCCTATGTAATACAACACAGCTATGCTGCAGCTTTGCATACACATTGCTTTTTGGTGCAATGTGAAACAGGTGTCAGAATAAATGTACTGTTATTGTAATTTACTGACATTTATTAGCCAGGCAACATTACTATGCTCAGCAACAATTTCTTCTTCTGTTCTAGGTAAGAAAAGGTAAGGTAAGAAAAACTAATGTTGTAAATAAAAGATGAATGACAAATTACTGATGATAGCAAATGCAGAATATGGCAAATGCTGTATATGAATGTAGAAAAGACTTACCAGTGATTTAAGAAGAGTGGTCTTGGGTTTACATATAGATCCAGTGTAAACCAGACTCAAAGCAAGCACCAGCACACCTAAACCTGACACTGCCGCTCCCAGTGACCAACTCATTAAATAGAGCACTGCAGAAAGAGAAATGTAGAATACAATCAAAAACATTATATCCATGCAGTAGCTACAGTTTTTTTTCCTGGATAACACTGGGCACACTGACTGGGGTGGGACTCAAATTTAGACCTCAGTAGTTTCTCACTAAAACAATACAGCATCACATACAGCTCTAAATTCCACTCTCAATAATTTTTTCCCATCTGATGCTTTGCCTCATGAATGCTTAATAGTGTTATAAATCCAGTTCATGAGCTTGACAAGAGATATCCATATGTAGAACATTTTAACGGCATTAAAGTTATCAAACACGTTTTTGATCTTCTAAAAATGGTCATTTGTTTTTATTATTAAGCTTTGCAACTTGCATTTGTAATATTTTTTTAACAACTCTTTTAAATAACAACTCTGATAATACATCCTTTCTCTTTTCAAATCCACATTTTTCCTAATACTGCTGCTGAGGTACTGTTTTTCACTTTGACATAATTTTCTCTTCTGCCGTACATGGTATCATAGTATCTGCCGTATCTCTTTTGGAAAGTTGTGGAATTACAATAGTGGATTATTAATCTTTTTAATTACACTTATACAAGTAATAATGAATTTGATTATATCTGTAATTTTATCAAGACTACTCAATTTCACTTTCCATCCAAATTTAAATATAATATATTACTAATGACCAAATGTATAGTGATAGTGCATAATAAATGTTAGATCAACATGACATAGCGTCAAAAATGTAATTCACTATGATGAAACAAAAAAAAACAAAAAAAAGATACTAGAAATCAGTCAAGGAAAAAAGAGAAAAAATGTCACGCTTAAAATATCCAGATGTCTGGTAACAGATAATTAGGAGATAATGTATATGTAATCAACAAGGATAATAGTCTTCGAGGACGGTGGTATAACCGATGTGTTGGTGTAACGTTCGTGTGTTCCGGGGGAAACAGAAAGTCGAGGGTGGGAGATGTCGGGTGCACAATACACACTCTTGAACGAGGTCGGGCTTAGGCCACCACTTAATGGTATTTAACAGGGGCTGTATGCAATAAGGTCAATATATTACAAATAACTTACAAGACACAGTAACGAGACATTTCTACTGCCTGAAACACCAAAAGAAAAAATGCCCGAGGTCACCATAGAAAAAATGGTCACGCCGTGCTTATTCGACAACCGGCCAAAGTACAAGCCTGCGGCCAAGGGAAGCACTAGGGCGGTGACTACACATTAATTGCGCATAGTCAAGTGAAAAAAATGCTTCTATATCCATAACGTGAGGCCTGAAGATGTGAGGTGCGAATGGAAAGCACAGGGAGGGGCTTGTTCGTCCTTAAGGCAGTGGCAAACCAAGTTACCATGTCTCACCCTCAAAAAATGTGTGGGTTAAGAGAAGTGTTGCACATGCCTTGGTGGAATAGTGAGGCAAACTCAAAACGTCACAGGACAGCAACAACGTTTATGGTGTTAAGATCAGAGAACATTCTACATCGATATCTGTAAATTTTAATTTAGATTGAGGTGGGGAATGGGGAGGTAATTCTGAGATGGCCAAAAAGTAAGTGGTAACACTTTAACAATAATGTATAACTGGGGTAACCAGTTAAGCAACTTGTTAACATAAAACTATAAGACTGCAACTTATACCGCGTTTGATTTAGATCTTTGTTAATGTTACATGGTTCAACATTTCTAATGACATTTTAAACATCTTGTTAACCTTAGTTATGCACTTGAACTAACGGATGGGAAGCGGTAGCCAGATGAAGCGTCTTTAGTTTTATTAGCTGCAGTAACGGTAGAGCGTAAGTTAAGTAGCCAAATACCTTAAAACACATGTATTGCTGCATGGTGTTAGGGTAGTCAAGTGTTTAAGTGATAATACTGAACTATGTTTAAGCATACTGAACCTTATTGTAAAGTGTGTAGTACCAAGCAAGATTTATACTACGGGTCATATTCGTGAATGGAACAAACAATATCTATTCAAAATTACAATACAAACATTTTGTTATATGCCATATCCTGCGTATGGAATTTACAGATGCTCCGACCTCTATTTTTGATGTGGCCTATCTGCACAGGGAAGGTCCTGTTGAAAATGCCGATCCCACCCCTCTTCTCCAACCCATGGAGAGTCATCTCTCTACTGATCCTGTCCCAATAAGGCAGTAAGAACGCTGTAAAAATAAACTATAAGAAGAAAATACAAACAGGGTCGTATTACCGGTAGTTTTTGGTAGCTATTTAATTGTGTGAGGTTACTTGATCCATTTTATTGTTTATGAATAGCGTGTATCTTTTTGTGTTTGTGCACGTGCATCTTTGTGTGTTTATTGTTGTCTCACAACGTGGATATTTGATGGAGGCTGAAACGCCTGATTCTCCTCCATTTCTGTCTACTGTCGCGTTATGTACCGGGGTGGTATCTTGGTTGTTCAGTTAAAACGCATGATTTAGTGGTGGTCATGTGTAATCGCGAATCTTGATGTACAAGTCTCTTTCTGAGGTCGGTGACCAGAGAGAATTGTGGAGGTAGAATATGGAGTGTGTGCGTTGTAAATTGTAATTTATGGATATTTGGGTTTGAAATTTTTGTGTTGGCCATTTAACTTCAAGCAGGTATCCCTTGTTAATACGTTTTATGTACCATATTTCCCTTCCGAGGAACCACGACTGCGTCCTCTAGCGGGTCACTATAGGATGCCTTCAATGCGTGACACGTGGGGTCTGAAAGCATACATCTAAACCCGACAATAACATTGGCCGGCGACAGTTAATGACGTCCTTATGAATGACCACTATAAAAGGGCGGCCGGAATAACACGTCTCTTCTTTTCATCTTCATGTGACCATATTTTATGTTAGCGGATAAGGCTAAGCGCGGATAGGGAAAGTGCATTTGTCCTCGCCAGAACTGGTTGCTCTGATATACCACAAGAGGTGGGGTCAGCATGGCTCGCGGTAATATTTGTGGTGGTGAAGAGCAAGCAGGCGTTCAGGGGGAGGGGGGTTCTTGAGGAAGTTGAATGCGCTCGCTGCAGTAATTGCTTATTTCTTTGTGAGGGACAAGCTTGAATGTGTGAAAGGCAGCTCGAGCTCACGAGAGGGGGAGTGCCTTGTGCTCATCGAATAAGCATTTTGTTGTGGACTACTGTCTTAGGGTAGGGGGTGTCTGTCCACCATTTACCCAGTGTTGGTAGAGTTTTATTGTGCATGAGTGTTTCGTGGTCCTGTTTTCGGGAATAGCGATGCAGTGTTTTCCATTCTCGCTTTTGATTCCGAGTGTATCTAGCCCCGTGAGTTGGGGGAGGCGCGTTGTAACTCCAGCGGGAGCTGATGCTGCTGTGGCATGTGAACCGTGAGATTGTCCTGCCCCCTTGCCCGCAATTCACGGTTGATGGGCAGAACATGGAAAGGACCTGATGGGAAATCTTTTCCCTATCAGTAATTTCCTGTTGTATATATATAAGGAATTGTATAATGTGGATATCTGTCTGCAGTTGTTGGACAGATGATTTATATCATGTCCTTATCAGATAACCACATTATGCTGCACTCCAGGAGCCCATACCTCCACCTGACTGAGGTTAGGCAGGATCCTCGCTGTCGAGGGGGGGAAAGAAAAAATTCCATTGCAAAGTCTCTTATGCTGGACCTATGATGTTTTTGGTTAGTTTCTATGTCTCATAGAACTACCTACTACCAAGTGTTCTTCGGACGTTACTTGGACCTGTCTTTGTACCTCTGACTTTGTTACAGGGTTAGGACCTCTATGAGTACTTCCCCTGCTGAATTCATCCACACGCTGAGCGTCTGTGCACTTTCTAATATCCTGTATGGTATGGGTTACGCACTGCCAGCCTCGTATCCTTTCTCTGAGTTGGCTCAGGCTCTTCCTGAGCAGGGTGTTTGCTACCAAGGACTTGTCGAGTTAGTTCCTTTGAGCAAGCTCATGCAGAGCTGGCGGTAGCCCCCTGGGTGACAGGCCAAGGTCTAGTTTATTGTTCTAGACCAGGGGTTGCGAACGTCGTGAATCCTGTCTGGGAGGGGGGGCCGCAGCCTTCGATACATGTTGTTGCTTCAAACCCGAATCCAGACACACTGCAGGTGCAAGGCTAACACGGGTCTGAAGGGTTACTAGAAAGCTACAGTCCGGTGAGTTTTAATTAGGGTTGGAACTGTACTCAAGGAACAGGCTGGGGTCGACGTGCTCACAGGACCGGGAGTGTCGCCACGCGACGCGAGGCAAACCCCCAACCTGAGCTGTCTAGGGGTAGTCTTGGGCCGTATCCCCTTAAGGAATCTCTTTGGTTCTGAGTTCCAAGCCTGCGTAGCTCTCCTGCCCTGGGTTGTCAGGCTTTTCCAGCCCAGAGCCCTTAAAGGTAAAGTTGGTTGAGGTATGGGCTGCACTCCGCCTTTAGCCACAGTGGGATATGTCACTGATAGCTGTCAAGGCATCCTTGGGGCAACTCCCATAGCTTTGGTAGAGTTTGTACTTAGTGCTCGCCTTTGTGCTTGGCATTCCGACGCCCGTCGAGCAGATGGCGATGAGTGGGGGCATCACCCTTGCCGCCATAGCAAGGTCCTCTAGATGATGCCGGTTTATGGTGGTGTGCCCGGTTGAAGGTACAAAAACGTCTCAGTGTTACGTATGTACACGATGGTTCCTGAGGAGGCTCGAACGCTGGACAGCTGGGCAGTTCCTGCTAGAGAGCCTCGCCCTGCTTCGAATGGCAAGCTTCAGATGAAGAAACAGATGACGTGTTCTTTTTTCCGTGACCCTTTTATACTTCGGAAAAAAAAGAGGGATCGGGCTGGTAATGAGTGTCATCGGCTGTCCGGCGCGGTGGGCCAATGTTATTGTCCGTGTTTATATGTGATGCTTCAGACCCCGGTCCACCAGAAGGCATTCCCCAAGTTGACCAAAAATGCTAGAGGACGCAGTTCGATGTTTCCCTTCTCAGGGAACCATGTTTACATACGTAACCTAGATGTTTTAATAATTAAGGGGTAAGTAGGGAGTGTAAATTTATCCAAGGGAATCAGTGGCCAAGTGGTGTGTGATAGTCGGACTTGTAATCTGAAGGTTGCGGGTTCAAGTCTCAGGTCCAGCAGGGATTGTAGGTGGGGGGAAGTGAATGTACAGCACTCTCTCCACCCTCAATACCACAACTGAGGTGAGACACTTGAGCAAGGCACCAAACCCCCAACTGCACCCTGGGCACCGCAGCAATAGGCCTGCCAGCACTACGTCGTTGTTCTTCACGGTGCGTGTTCCTACTGTGTGTCGGCACTTGGATGGGTTTAAATGCAAAGCCACAAATTTTTTCCGAGTATGGGTCCATCCATACTTGGCCACATGTCACTTCACACCATTTTCTTTGAATTTACATCTTTTCAATGTGATTTAGACTTTTACTAGTAAGAATAAAAACAAAACAAAAAGGAAGTCAATGGAGACACTTCACTACACAATAGTAAATTGTGGACAAGTGAGCCTCTAGCTCTCTTTCATGTTCAGTTTAAAGCTCTGCATTTCAGCCTGAGCCTGACGGGGCCCATCTTATTTTCAACCCTAGGGACAGGCTTCGGGCCAATTTTCAGGTCACAGCTCACAGGCAGCACTGGGGAAGTTTTAGGCTTCTCATTATTTTTTATATTTTAGACATCCATGAATTATGATGGAAAAGATGTGCTGAGCTGGTGTAAACAACACGAAACCATGCTACCATGACTGTCAAGACCAGCTATCGCGGTGTTTAATGTCCTTGCCAGCTAGCAGAAGCGCGCAGTTGTCCTTCACCAGGCTGGAGGGTTTAGAAAGGATTATTATTTAATTGTTTTAATTAATTGAATTAATGGTAATTAATTACTTAAATATATACCATAATGCCTTCTTTAATATTTATGTTAGGCCTTATTCCGCGCTCATCGTTGCGCATGCAGCTCTTGCCACAAAGCACCTGCAAAAGTAATGACTATGAATGTGTCATGGGAGAAAAAAAATAGTAAGGAGATATTTTAATTATTTATTTTTAAACTAGTGTTCTCTGTGTGAGTGTCAGCTGCAAAGATGCAACTGGCAAATGGTTTGTTTTAAAGCAGACATTTCAATATTTTTATAGACATATTTCTCACGTCAGTGAGGCAAGCACCCATATGCTATACATGTTTCGGTTCATTTTTGTGCATATTCCATTTTTTTAAAAAAGTTCTAACTAGTAAAAGTCTAATTTGAAAGTCAGCCCCAGTACTGTCCTTCCTAAATCACAGTGAAAAGATTAAAAAAAAAAAAAAAGTTTTTTTAATGGTGTCACTCCCTACTTATTAACACTCCTTACATATTAACAATATGTACTTACTACAGGGCTATGTTTTAGTTTAGGCTTGGCTGCTTGTTGACTTGGTTTTATTGACTTTGAGTTTCATACAAGAATTTCAATTTTCAGACTATTTGAGCTTAATAACTCTTCCTCCGTAATAACGTAATCCTAACTCTTTGACAAGCAATGTTCAAGTGTTTGCTTTCAAAGGGACCAGAATTATACCTGTAGACAAGAGGTTTTAGGAGCTACAGCCATTTAATTTTGGATATGATATTTTTGACTTTCATGATGCTTGAGGTGTTGATTTTATGAAAAGAATGACACACACACCAAGGGCTGGCATTATACACATGGCAAATGTTTAAATGACTATGTTAAATAGTTCTGCTGAATTAATTCCAGAGGCAATTAAAAAAATAAGGAGAATATAGTTATATAGAATATAGCTATTGTTAAAGGTATTTTTCTTACTTCCTCTTGGCTCCTCTTTACTAGTGTATTCACACTGCCAAGCAGACGGTTGAGTGTTGCGGTTGGAATTGGTTTGGGGAAGTACTTTAACACAGTACTTATTACCAGGCTGAAGATTCTGCAGGACATACTGTTTACTTAGTATTTGATCTGGTTGGCCATATGAGTAACACGACAACCGTAAAAGACTTTAGAATTCAGCTGATGTGATGTTGTAAAGTAGTGCTGGGTGGTATACCGGTTCATACCGAATACCGGTGTTTATTTTTGTTATGATATGAATTTTTAAAATACCGCAGTGTGTCGCTTAAACAACATTCGGAACGCGAAACTGTTTGAAAGGGGTCCCTTTTCACTGTTGCACTGTGTTGAGGGAACAGCTGTATTTGTTACTAAGCGTGAAAGTTCAGAAACTTAAGCTGTAGAACTAATAGAACGTGATTACACAGAATAACTCATCCACAATATCCACACTGACTTCCACAAATATCCAGCGCCCGCTGCCGTCAGCTCCCGCGTCTCACACGCACGAGCGCGACTTTAGCACTATATTTAAACTTTCAGACCCTTTTAGCGGCTTTTTTCCATAGAATATTCATACTGACAAACCTAGCGACTTTTTTTGGATAAACCTTGGCTATGGTTCAGTTGGAAGATTTCGCCAGTGCTGTCCCGCGAATGTGAGGTCTGGCTTTCCCGGAGAAGTGTCGTCTCTCTCGGCGTCTGTTCTGTGCAGCGAGCGGCAGAGAAGCACCGCAGCCGACTCCTCAATAAACGAACACAGCGTTTCCAAGCACCTGTCGCTCACTGATTGTTTGGAATTATACATATGAAGCGTAGTTCGTTTGTTAATATCACATGCACTTTTTTTTGTTTGTTTGTTACTCGGACGCAGGCAGTGCGCTGCGTGAGACAAAAAAGTAATATAGCCAAACAACCGCATTCTTTAGTGTAGATGCATGTTGATTTTACCAGACGATGCCGCGATTATAAATGAGAGTGACTCCTGGTTAACATGTATTAAAAGGGGTCGTGTTTAATCACTATTTAGTGTGGTATTTTTTGAAAATATTCACTCATCGTGACAGTAAAATTGGGCATTCTAAGTCAATATACTGCAGCATTTCCTCTCTCAATCAGTAGAAAATATGATTAAAGGGTTCATATGATGCGATTTTAGAGATCATATGGTGTGTACAATTTGGTGTATATGTTGACATGCTTTAATGTTCAACAAACACATTCTTTTTCAAATACTGTAAATTATTGTAAGTCCTCTATGCCCCGCCCCTCTCAAACGCTTCGTTTTCAGCAAAGCCCCCTCCTTTGACAAGCGTAGTCTGCTCTGATTGACCAGCTGACCCAGTGCATTGTGATTGGCCGACCACTGCAAGCACGCGTCGGAAATATAACGCCACTTACCATAATCTTGAGCTTCAGCTTTCAAAGTAAATATCAAAACAGTTAATAAATGTCATTAGTTTTACCATCAGTTCAAGCCAAAAAGGGCAACAGAGTCACATGACAGACACAGTGATGATGCAGTACGTCTCAAGCCGCGGTTAAGACAGCTGACGTGCTATGATTTCTGACAGACAGTTTACTCTCCTGTGATGTGACCCTGTTCCGCTCACACACCGGGTCGCGCTTTGTACTAACTGCGCTCGCAAAACTCCGCAGTTGTGAACAGTCAATAGCAAATACTTAAACTAGTAGCAAAACAGTAGCTGATTCAGAAGCGTTAGATTGTCATAGCAAAGTCAGAATTTACCCTTTTTTATTTTTTTTTTAATTTTTTTTTTTTTTTAGAAATAGTCATTTTGTGCAACAGAATCGCTTTTGTACTCTTCTAGGTAAAAAAAAAACTGTCGTCCATAAAATACGTTGCACAAATTCGAACATCTAGGTCATGCTGTTCTGTTGTAAATAAATCTTAAAAAAATGATTCCTAATTGCATATACTTCCGGAAGGCCTTGTGTAAATTGCTCTTGCTTGTTCCGCCGGAAAACACAGCGTCTCCCTGACATGCTTGCTCAGTCACACTAACCGCTGTTCCTTGAAACGCCTCCTTCTTCCTCTTTGACGTGACATTTGGGGCGATAACATGTAGATAAGTGGGGACATGTTAGAACGCGCCGTTTTTAGGTAGGGGGGCTTGTCCTTAACTCTTACTTTGTATAAGAAGCTCTTTGGGTTTGAGACTTTAATTTTTGCAACTTTAAAGATCTTCTTTATTCACCAAGAGCTTTTAACACTTTAAAGAGAAAGGAAAAATTTAAATCGCTCATATGACCCCTTTAACAACCCGGTCATGCATGAAAGAAAAAAAACGTCATGTACCGTGAAACCGGTATAATTTAGAAAAATACAGTGATATAAATTTTTTATCATACCGCCCAGCACTAGTTACAAATATAGATTTTAATAATCAAGGAATGTGTAAGCATTCAGTAATCAACAGTAATTAAATTAAATCGAGTATTAAATAATATTAAATTATTAAATTGTTGAATTATTTTGCAATATCTTCAAATCCAGATTAATATTTATTCTTTATAAAGTGATCTCAACCAGCCTAAAGCAACTAATAAATGGTTAAATCTCATGAAAACTGTAAAACACTAAATTTATTTGTAAATAAATACAGTAAATGCTGGAATAACACGCAGTGATTAAGAGATGTGTAACTTCCATATTAGCCTGGTTCCGTCAACATTGAACTGGCTCCCTATGAAACAGTGCTGATTACTTATAAAGTCTTAAATTATTGGCGTCTCAGTACTGCTATTGCATTAAAATCCTTCATGTGGAAGGATGATGCATGATGTTGCATATTAAGCATTACTTTAAATATTGGTACTTTTGAATCTTTAAACACATCTGCCTCCACACTAAAACTGTTTGATAATGCACTTTTGTGAATATGGCTGTTTAAATAATCTAACCAATGTCTTTTCTAATGTATATATTAATTTATTGTTTAATAATAAAATCAAAAGGCTTGATTTTACTCTACATTTATAAAAATAATATTTAGTGTAAATTTAAATAATATTAGTCCATTGTCTCTGTAAGTCAAAAAGCATCTTGAGATATAATGCAGTTCCACGGGGGGGTATTCAGCTTGAAAGCCTCTTGAGGAAGACATATAGATATCATATAGATTTCATGAAATACAATTTCTCATCTTGTGGTCATGTTGCCCCACCGCGTCAGTGAATTATTCACCATGATAAAAAAATATGCATAGTATATCAGCGTATGCATCTAGCGAAAGTCCCGCTGGAACAAACCAAAACCAGTCCTTAATTCCTGGGTATATTTGTGCCATGGCCAACAAATAACATTGACATGGGTCTTTTATGCCAAAAATCATTTGGATATTCAGTAAAGATCATGTTCCATGAAAATGTTTTGTAAATTTCCTACTGTAAATATATCAAAACATAAATTTTTGATTGGTAATATGCATTGCAAAGAACTTCATATGGACAACTTTAAAGGTGATTTTCTCAAAATTTAGATTTTTTTTACACCCTCAGATTCCAGATTTGCAAATAGTTGTATCTCAGCAGAACGGCCAAGAAATATATGTCAGGGCTCCTAACAAACTATACATCAATGGAAAGGTTATTTATTCAGGGGGAACTTTCACAGATGATGTATAAATTGACCCTTAAAGACTGGTTTTGTGTCCAGGATCACGGATAAAAATAATGGGTCCTGAGTTAGGCTCAATAATGAATTAAATACTTTAAAAATCCTGATGTTTGAATTAATAAGAAACTTGACTTGGACATGTTTTCATGAGATTCACCCATTCACTACACCTCACAGCATTAAACAAGAGGAGAGTTTTCATGCTGTGTTTCAAGGAAAAAAACTGTGAAATTAGCAAAGTCGGCGATAAAACTTATCTTATTCTGTTTGAGCAGATACAAAAGACTCCTTTCACAGGGATACTTACGTCATTCTGTCCAGCTTTCTTCCAACTTATATCGAAGGACACAGAATTATAAAACGGATGCAGCTGATCTACTTTACTTGATTCACTGGGTACAGAGATGCTGATATTCAGACAGTGTCCACAGCCAGACAGAAATATAATGGGTGGACCTATGATTGCTAAAAAATAAATAAATACATACAATGAAATCCATTTTATAAGATGAAAAAACTACAGTAGCTCTTGACAGACCTGCACATGCAAACTGACTAAGAAAATATGACTCCGTAAATGTATTAACTGTAAAACTATCTTCACGTCACAAACAACACATAGATATTCAAGTACTTACTGTCTTCATATGGTGTAATGCTTTTATTAACTATCGATGATGTCATGTTGTCAATCGATGCCCAAAGAAAGAATGTGCAGAATGTATAGATGTCTTTAAATGTTTCAGAGACATCTACTGTCATATTTCTTACGTTCAGTCGCAGACGTTGAGGTTTTCTGGAAGAACAGCTATAAAAATAATAAATCAATAGTCTCATTAGTAAGATGGTCATAACATCATAAAAATGTTGAAAAAATGTTTGACATTTTGCATTTGCACTAGGAGAAACTTCTTCAAATTTGTGTGATACTGACAAAAGGAGAGTTGTCTTTTACAGTTAGTGGGTTCAGGAAGCATTCACACCATTAAAAATGTCTGAGTGAGCTTTGCTTTATGTGGACTGTGGAATTTTAGCTTCAACCTTCCAAACTGAATGGAGAGCACTGGTGGAAAGTGACATCTGGACTCTAATCTAAAATACTGAACTTTCTCTTAGGTCCTGCTGGAAAATGAATCATGACACTAAATCCTAGATCTCTGGCACTCAGAAACAACGACTCTTCAAGGACACTACTATATTTTGGCTCTATCCATGTTGCAAACCCTGAGCATAATGTTGCCCCTAGGGGTGCACAATATAATAAAATAAAATCAATATTGTAATATGCCTTGTTGCAATGATCAAATCACAAAGGCTGGAATTTAAATAAATAAAAGCACTGTGGGTTTCACAGTGAACTGTGAGCCACACTGTGTTCATTTATAGATGTGCGACTCATGATACAATGTTGAGCATCTCATTGCAGCTCAGTTCATTTACTGTGAAACAAGCCACTCTGAGTAGATGCCTGGTTAGCAAACAAACTAGGGCTGGACGACATGGCCAAAATTTATATCACGATATATTTCTTAATTTTGGTCGATACGATATAATTCCGATATCGATATGAACACTATTAAAAAAGCCTAAAAAAAACAGCCAAGAACGGCCACAACAGATGTCTGTCTGTACCTACAAACTTATGAAAAATGTATTTGCCAACTTTATGAAACCTACTCCTATAAAACTATAATATTTTAGGAAAAAAATGGCACAAATAAATAAATGTTCACCTTTAATTGGTATTTAGCCTTCATACAAACAAAAAAAAAGTGAAATCACTGTCAAATAAACATCTCAGACCTTATTAATTATTAATATCTTTAACTTCAAACTATAGGCTAACATACCAGTCAAGTTAGCCCAGATTTTTTATGTTTTTTAATGAATTCTCTTCTGTTCACCAAGCCTGCATTTATTTGATCCAAAATACAGCAAAAACAGTAACATTTTTGAAATATTTTTACTATTTAAAATAATGTTTTCTATTTGAAAAAAATATAATTCCTGTGATTTCAAAGCTGAATTCTTTGCATCATTACTCCAGTCACATGATTCTTCAGAAACCATTCCAATATTCTGATCTGGTGCTCAATAAACATTTCTTATTATCAATGTTGAAAACAGCGAGTCGATTTTTTCAGGATTTTTTTGATGAATAGAAAGCTCAAAAGAATAGCATTTATCTTGAAATAGAAATCTTTTTGTAACAAGATAAATGTCTTTATCATCGCTTTTGATCAATTTAAAGCATCCTTTCTAAATAAAAGTATTAATTTATATAAATAGAAATTTTTAAAAATGAAGCTTTGAATGGTATAGTGTATAATGTTACAAAAGCTTTTTTTATTTCACATAAATGCTGATCTTTGGATCTTCTATTCATCAAAGCAATCCTGGAAAAATTTACTCAACTGTTTTAAATATTGACAAATAATATTAAAAAACAGCAAATCAGCATATTAAAATGACTTCTGAATGATCATGTAACACTGAAGACTAGAGTAACGATGCTGAAAATTCAGCTTATCAGTGAATAAATGTTACACTTTACAAATATTAAATAGAAAGTCCAGTTATTTAAATGTTAAAAATATTTCAAAATGTTGACTGCTTTGGTGCATTTTGGTTTAAATAATTGCAGGCTTGGTGAGCAGAAGATAATTTTTTAAGAAACATTAAAAATCTTGCAGTGCAAAAACCTTTGACTGGTAGTGTAGGCCGATTATTCTTATAGATTGAAACGTGCATTAACCAGGATAACGAGTATGAAACATGCTTCCGAGTTGCTTCAGAAAACAAAAAAATAGAGCACCAACAAAAGCATGTTGCTGGAAATGGATTTATTATTGAAAATGCGAACTGATTGTCTGCCAGCAGGAGGCGCTGTGAGAGCGGTGGAACTAGCGGTTTCTTCAGTAATGGTTGTAAACAAAGCAGCTCCGCTCATGAACGCTACTTTATCAGATAAAAACGCCATCTAAACTATTCTGAAGACAGTATGTTCCCTTCAGAGATACATTCATATAAAACAACCGCGACGCATTTTGTTATTTGAAACGTTGCAGGCTCTTTGTGTTCTTATTCACGAAGTCAAAACGCCACAAATAACTCAATGTATAGGAAACACTGGTAAGGTTATATCGAATTTCATATCGCGAAATGTGTTTAAAAATCCATATCCACAGTTATTGACAAAATAAATTATATTGCGATACATTTTGATATTGAATTATTGTCCAGCCCTAAAACAAACTAATTCTCAACCAGTGCTTTTCTGAATTGTTTCAAAGAATTTGCATCTCAGGTTAGCATTTCTTGAGTCAACAGTGCACTCAACAGAACCTGTCTCTTACAGACAGGTTCATGATGCTGAGAACCAATGATTGAGCTGATACGAAGAGCACGAGTGTAAGTTTGACTGATGGGGCAACATGTAATGTTCTAATGCATGTAAGTACAATTGCAGAAATAAATAAATTAAATAGAAAATATGTTTGTTTATGTCTTCATTGTATGGGACAAATTAATTACCTGAAAGAAAAAGTTAATTGCAGGCAATTAAAGAAAACACTACACTGTCATTTGTGTCAAATCAACCAAATTGCAGACTTATGTGGCTCACCCTTTTCAGGGGTTCATGAAATACGGTACTGGGGCAATATTTTGTTTTTATTTATACCTCACCTGGGTCATTCAGTGTCAACTCAACTAAAGGCCCCCCGACTCAAATTTTTGATTTTGCCAAAATTTTTTCTGAAGAAAGATGAACATGTATAGTGATGAAAGCCAGAATATTAAATGTCATGGGTGAATATTTACGGAGTAATCCACTGTTTTGTAGAGGGGGGTCAAAAAGGCAATTTTCACCTGAGATTCAGAGCTAAATTACAAGGAGGTAAAAATTACTTCAGAAAGACGGCAGCATCATAATGTTATTTTTACAAAGAGATTGGTAGGTCTGTTAGTAAAATCGGTTGACTTTAGCGTCTTGTTTACCTTTAGTTTCATACTGGTGACCATTCAAAAATGGTGAAAGAGCACTTTTCAAGTTTTTTCTTCAAAGTTTGCATGCTTGTAACTCAAAAAGTATTAAAGATATATGAACTATTCAAAATGTCAGTATTTACTGTTTGTCTCCAAGATCTGCCTAAAGTAAGCATCAGCGATGTCCATCTTATAGTTGATGCCTGGTCACCTGCTCCAACACGTACGTGGGGCAAGGGATTCAAGCTCTAAGCCTACATATTTGCACATTAACAAATAGTTTAATCCAATGTGTTGTGCTGGCAGCTAGCATTTTTTGTGATAATTGCATTATCAGCTGTATTAACTTTCTCCCCTTTCCCCCCTTCTAATAAAGATCAGGGCACATGTGAAGTCATTGTGCTACAGGTCCATGAGGAAAGCTGAGAAACCTCACAGTTCGAGTGTATGGTAAAGCTAGGATTGATAAGCCAACAATTATAAGCTTGTTACTTTAATAACCCGGCGTTTTAATGTCCCGGGGATTTTGCCTAAGGCCCTTACTTGCCATGTTTACATATATACTTTTCCTCTTAAATTAGTAATAATGAAAACACAGTCCGCGCTTAATTAATTGTGGCATCGCGTGATTTACTTACGTTCTGGTCCCCATTCGGGTTACTGTATGCGTTTTTGTTCATGTTATAAGCTTGTTACTTATTATAACCCGGTGTTCCTAATGTTTTCACTCAGGTGGTTAACGGACTCATATTCCATAGTTGCATTCTTTGGTTTCTCTAATGGTTTCATTCATCAGCCCACTTTAACTCCCCCTGTGTATTCGTATGTGTAACGTGTGTCTGTGTGATAGATATAGTTTGTGTTAGTGTTAGTTACTGGTATCTAGTTGTTGCACAAATTACATGAGCTTTTCTCGCCCTCAAACTGATGTGGTAATTGTCAACTTACCACATAGTGTCCTGATTGTGCTACATTTGCTGTAATAGATCTATAATGAAAGTTATTACTTGGCCACGAAATATGCATCAGTAATAACAATGGGCGCTTACTCGTGTCATTAAACTAATGACAGGAACTTCTCTATTGTAACACACACTAGTTTTCCCACTAGTTGCTTGTATTTGTGTGTGCTACTGTAGTGATGAACAGAAACTCATCAGTGTGGAATGAAAAACACATTAGAGCAGGTGTTAATGAGTGGTATACATGAAAGCTGATTTAGATTAAATACTTATATTCTTCACATTATATATAAAAATTTATTATAAAGAGTTAAGATGTGTATTCACCACACAAACATAGATAAAGCAGTGGTTTTTAGAGCTTTGATACTAATTCTGTGTTTGAAATATGGCCAATAATCACCAACATCACAACAAACTTGAACACAACAATTTCATGGTGACTTATCAAATCTTGAAGTCTTACATTTGGTACCTCTAATTCGTAGATTACATATGTCCATTACAGTGAAATTGCTTTAAAACCCTTGGATTGTCGATTGCCGCCGTTTCACACCATGTAAATATTTTTATAAATGTCTAAGAATTTACATGTATTTATTGGAAAACATTTACACACAGTCCCAGTTAATAACCACTTTCTTTCGCGCCACTCTTTTAAATTAACCCCGCACAAGAAGAAAACCGCAAACAAGAGCAACAGTGCACAAATCAGTGTGCAAATCATCTCAGCGCTGCAATCACAGAAATCCCAGGTAGATTGGTGTGACCTTTGACCCTGCAGTGACTGAGGTGAAGATGCAAACTGTGAGCGTATGTTGTAATTTTGATGGAAATGAATCAGATAAGGTCTCTGATCATTCTTAGTTTCACTGAGGAAGTTTACATGGATCAACCTGTCAATGCTCTTCAGAAGATCAAGGCTAATGCAGTAGGTGTGATTCTGGTCAAAGTTTGCCTGATCTGAATGCCGTGTCACATAAATGCTGTCGAACCTGTTCCTCCTTGAGTTAAAAGAAACAATGATGCGATCAGTGTTGCTGCTGTGTGCTGCACCTTTCTCTCCCCAGTGTACTTCTCAGTGAACATATATCAGGCAGCCACGATAAGGCAGGGAGCCAGGGGTGCCTCAGGCGTGACCGTTTTCAATACGCTCACGCGCGGTAGACTAGTGTAAGGAGAAAGTCCCCCACCATTACATAGAACAAATTCCCCATCGGTGGAAACCAAACGCTCCATTTGTAGGGTTGCACTGTGCAGTCATACGACCGTTGTCAATCTGAACACAATCATGAGCAAACCACCACAACAAGTTCAGACCATGTCTGGGAGGCGGCTGACCAAACCTGGTCTGTCTCAGATCAGACAAGTCATACAGGGTTCTCATCGTCTTCATGACAATCCTGTTTTAAAAAAGACTAATGTTACTTAATAGCACACTAGAAATGATCTTTTTTAGTATGAAACAGTGTTGGGGGTAAACGCATTACAAGTAACGCAAGTTACATAATCAGATTACTTTTTGACATAGAAAAATACTAGTACCCCTTAAGCTTAATACGCTCCATTACTTTTTAATTTACAAGAGAATATCTGAGTTATTTTTTCAAATAAGTAAGGCAAGTTACTTTTTTTTTCCAATGTATTGACTGACAGCTCTCCTGCCCCCATATTGTTGCATGAGCAACACCCTTCAGAAGATGTTCATGTAGTTCTAAAATACACATACTTTATGAATCCGCACTTAGACACTCACAAAAAAAATAACACTGATTCAGTATTCTTCAAAATGAATAAAAATAATGCAACTTAGAATATGACGCAAACCTGTAATAATTTAATGTTAAACAACACAAATATCCTTTGTTTTTAATCCCATTCTATTAACCAATGTCTTGCTTCTGACCTTCAATGATCCAGTTCAACCACACTAATAAGCACAAATAACTCTAGACAAACATTTGTGTGTCTTTTTTATTGCTGAAGTGTGTTGAAATCTTCTTCTGCATTCTACTGTACGGACGTAACTTTACTTTCCCTTCAGCCTGAGGCTGATCATGCTTCCAATTCGTTGGTGTGCAAAAGGCTTTAATATTGCAACCAAATACCAAACTTTTATTAAAACAAACAAGCAACGACCTGTCCCAGATTCTGAAAAGCGTAACGCAAAAGTAACGCAACTCAATTACTTGCCATAAAAAGTATAAGTACGTAATTAGTTACTTTTGTTAGCGAGTCCCAAACAACTATGTAAGCCCATTAACTTTTAAACAGTAACCGCTTCCCCAACACTGGTATGAAATATACAATAAAAAACAGTAACATGTCAAAACAAAAAGAACCATGTAGGGGCATTTAAAAAAGTTAAAGTACACAGTTATTTTCATTATTTTGATACAACACATCTTCAGATATTGGTCACTTACTCAGATCTCTGCAGCAGTAGAAAGTCTGGTCCTTTGAGACTCTTGAGTGAGATGAGTGAGAAATCTCAAAATGTAGCTTGTGTAAAGACGGATTCTTCAAGCTTTTGGCAATGACTGGAGTGATTTGAATTTCCTTCTTCTAACAGAGCATCACTGAAAAGCACGTGGAAGAGAAATACAGGTGTTTAAAATGATGGAAAACACTACCCAAAAAAATCCACACTTTTAGTTGGCAAAAGCAGAAATTCACAAACAACAGAAAACAACTGAGTGTGTCTTTTGTAAAATAACCAACCAGTTTAGTAGAGCAAGAGAGACGAAAAGCAATCTAAACCTTATACTTTCTTTTTCTTTGACAATTGTCAAATTGTTACTTACACTTATTGCAGAAATGTATTTCGTGCTGGTGTTGAGGTTAATGAAAATCTCATTTCAGCTGAACCAGATACGGGTGTGTGTGTGTGTGTAATTTGACTTCCCTGCCCTCGTAGGGAAGCAGGTATAGGACCATAGACAGAGAGATAGAGAGGAGTATGATTCGATGGGCTACACACTTACTACCCCCCCCAATGCAAATGTAGTATATTTTGGTTCAGAGTTCATCATTGTTGATAACAATGCATATTTGATGATGTCACTAAACTATAGAAACTATGCTATAGAAACAGTCGTTAGTTGACCTACAGGTTGTACATGTGTGTGTGTGTGTGTG
>JADLZN010012209.1:0-48957 GCA_018155175.1 Sinocyclocheilus anophthalmus
GGGGTTGAAAATGGCGTGCATTCACACCGCCGTGGTGTTTTGAATGAGATTTTTCAGGGTGTTTTCACACTTGCTTTGATTGTTTGGTCTGAAACTGAGCTTACAGTATGTCATTAACTTGAGTATCACTGTTAATACTAGCGGCATCTGTTTATTACTGTATCTGAGTAACAGGAAGAGAAGATGCTAGCTTCTATGCTTGATTTAGTTGTTTTACCAAACCTTAAAGGGATAGTTCACCCAAAATGTCGATGATTGACTTCTGTGGAACATAAAGATAATTTGAAAGAATATTAGTAACAAACTCATTTTGGTTACCAGTGACTTACTTTATATGACAAAACAGACGTTCTCTTTTTCTTTTATGTTCGTGGATAAAGCCATACAAGTCATAGTGGTTTGGAAGACATGAGGGTGAGTAAAGAGACAGAATTTTCATTTTTGGGTGAACTCGTTTAACGCACAGAAACCAGCATAACCTCTAACCTCTGCTGTAAATGTATTGAAAATAATGCATCCAAGAATGCATGAAATTTCTGTGACGAGATGGTATGATAAATGCATTATAGGCCTACTTTAAGGATCAAATTGTTCACTAATTTGGCCTGACTGTGATCCATACATGAATCATAACCCAGACTACAGTTTCAAGCAGACTTGGACACAGATTGCGGTTTGACGCCAGTTAAATTAACTGAACACTGACATCAAGTTTACTCAAGTTCGCACCAAAAGCTCAAGTGTGAAAGCACCTGTAGAGTTGATTGTTGCTTTTTAAAAATTGCTGTCATATATGAAGGAGCCTTTTCTAATGCATGCTACTTTTCGTATGTACTAACTTGCCACTTTACAGTCTATTCTAAACCATAATGTTCTCCTTTCTTTTTGTCTTCTTCAATGTGTATGTCTGACTGTTTATGGCTGCTGAATCTCACTCTCTGTTCACTTTGCTGCCCATGGGGACTTTTTTGTGGCCTGGACCTTTTTACTTTTCGAACAAATTGGATTTTCTGTTCCTGACGTGCTAATGGACTCGCCAATTAATCCTACAAAATGATCGTGTCACCTTAATGGCTACCCATAATGCCACCATGCAGCTAGGAACCTGCAAATCCAGCAAGCCATACATCCAGTAGACCCTCTAGACGTCCAGATGGACAACCACTGGACATCCAAACAAGCTGAGGGGCTGATTGAGGGCCACTCGATGTCACCCTTAGGCTCTCAGCCCTCGCTGAACAACACCCAGCTCACACAGCCCACCTCCTCCACAGGTAACCCCATGTGGAGGAGTCATACATTATGGGCCCTGTGGCTTTTGGGGGGGTAGTAGATGGTGCAGTTTACACCTGGTGTAAACATGCATCTCATATGTTTTTCTGTGTAATTGGATTTCGGGAGTAAAATATATATTTTTCAAGTTTGTTATTGGTCGATATTGTATGTTTAATATGCATGCTCTTTCCTCTGTTTTTACATTTAGATTGCCTTTGCCAGCATCTGCTGTAGCACTTAAAGTAAATCTTTAAAAAGACTAAATTAATAACAGTTAATCTTAACAGTTAAAAAAAAATTTTGGCATGAAAATAATTATCATAATCGGCCAGAATTTTAATAGTAGTGAATCCTTACTAGTATTTATTGCTGTTCACTTTTGGCTGGATTAATCGAGATGAATGTTGCCAGGTGTAAAGGAGATTGTTGTATGTGCGATTTGCTTTTTAATGTGAACTTTCTCTGGTTTCATCCACAATAGCATTTAGCTTGCTTATTGTACTTTCTACAATCTTTTATCTTGCTTTAATACTTTTTATATATATCACACTTTGTCATTGCTGTGACATTATGTTGACCTTTTACGGGTTGACATATTTGTTCTCCTATAAAATAATTTTTTTTCTTTTTTTTTTGTCCTTATATTTCACTTTATCAAGATTGTGGATATTGGGGCATTCCTAACTAAGTATATGCCACTTTTTCGGTTAATTTCTTTGATTTATTCATGAATGTTTGAGTTGATATTTTTTGTTGTGTCTTTGCATTTCATGTACTTGTTCCCATTCTCATTTTCCATTGGTTTAATTGTAGCCCCCTCCCACAAAGCCATGCGTCATGAGACTGTCAGAGCCTGGTTGGACTCGATGTCTGGAGGTAGAGAAGAAAACAAGACCAGCAACTTATATTAGTGCCTAATACATACATCAGTGCATGGCAATACTATTGAACACTTAACACCACTGCAATCATTGTTGAACATTGATTGCATGTTAAAACATCACATTCAAATACAAGTTGATGCTACTGCATGCTGGAGTGGCGAGACAGTGTTTGGTGTGATAGCTATTATCCTTCAGCTTAATCCAAACACACTGACTAATGCATGCATTTCACATGTTTCCTTAAGCGTTCTTCTGAAATAATACAAATTATAAAATGTACTTAAAAGTAAAACCAGAGTACAGACTGTTAAATAAAGTCATATACACAAGTATATTGTTCCAGGATGCGTGTGGTTCATCTGTGGAGGACACAAAGTGCTTGTTGTGACATAATTGCAAGGCACTTCATCTGTACAGCACAAGGCCACAGAGAGGTCAAAACCAAAATTAACTAAAAACATTTCTGAGTTTTTTTGTGGTACAGGGAGCGGACACACAAAAGATACAATAGCCTTGAGCATGTCACAGATGTGCAAGAAGGAAATAGACTGAAAAGGTTGCATACTATTCTGAGGCTTGCAAAAAAATCTCTACTCAAGTTCAGAACTTTTGTCTGAATTATATCGTTAATTAATTAAAAAAGTGGTGGTGTGTGGAAGGGGGTGTCTCAGCTAAATCTCCCTCTTTATTTATGTTTGTAATGTTCAGTTTGGTGTCATTGCATTTCATTCACAACTCTTTACTCACTCCTTCTCAACAGCTGCTGATTTTGAGCTCAGTCCATTTGACTGTATTGTAAATGGATACTTGCATGTGTTTAAATACTAATCCCATTTGTTTATTTCTACATTTTGTCATGTGCACTCATTGTACTGTATGCTTACTTTAATGTTCCCTCAAGACCATCGTTTATTAGCAAAATGATTAATACATTCTGTGCTTGTTTTTGCACACATTCATTATTTAGCTGTTTTGTGTTGCTTACACCTTGTGCTCACGGAAGATCTTCTAATAGTCATGAGTATAGTTTAACCGTTTTTACCTTTTCTTTTAGACTTTTGCCCAACATATTCAGCTTATTTTTCTTCTCCTGTGATCCCAGAGCCCTGTGAAGAGGATGATGACCCAGAAGCAGAAGCAAGCAGTCCTGACTTTGAGCCAGGCACTGAAATAGATCAAGGTTTGTCAAGTCCATTTTTCTATTTACTTGCTGTGATATCATTATGCCTTCAGAAAGGTTACAGAGTTAACCGTTAGAATTTAATTAACTGAAAACACCTTTCATTCCTTTCCTAAATAAAATTAGGTTAACAGATTTGACATTTAAAGATAATCCCCTGCTGCCAAATATACGATACATTTGTTTTATGTAAATTAGTTACATTCAGTTGTCCTTGAAAGGATTATGTTTACAAAAAAGCTTTCCTTTTTGTAATTTATTTTGATTATTTAAAAAGACTAAATGGGGTTGTGTTCCTGTTGGTGTTTGTGGTGGTTTTGTATATTTTTCACACTTAAAAGATTCAGATAATCAAACAAATTAATATTACACAAAGATAACCCGAATAAATACAAAATTCAGTTTTGAAATAATGATTTAATTTACTAAGGGAAAAAAGCTGTCCAAACCTAACTGGCCCTACGTGAAAAAGTAATTGCCCCCCCTAAATCTAATAACTGGTTGTGACAAGCTTAGCAGCAACAACTGCAATCAAGCTTTTGCGATAACTTGAAATGAGTCTTTCACGCACTGTGGAGGAATTTGGCAACAATCGTTCGTCCTTTTGCAGAATGTTTTAAACTGTCCATTCATGCTCGAAAACCCTCCACTGTGGCTGAATTACGCATCTTAATATCGGATTTAAGTCCGGACTTTGATTTGGCCACATCAAAACCTTAATTTAGTTTTTCTTGAACCATTCAGAGGTGGACCTGCTGGTGCGTTTGGGATCATTGTCCTGCTACATAAACCAAGTGCGCTTGAGCTTGACGGTCACAACTGACGGCCGAACATTCTTCCCCCCCCCTCCTTCAGGATTTTCGATAGAGTTGCAGAACTCATGGTTTCGTCATTATGGCAGGTCGTCCAGGTCGCGAGCCTGCAAAGCAGCCCCAGATCATCACACTACCACCTCCATGTTTGACTGTTGGTATGATGTTGTTTTTATGAAATGTTGTGTTGGTTTTACACCAGATGTAACGGTGTGTGTCCCTTCCAAAAAGTTCAACTTTTGTCTCTTCAGTCCACATGATATTTGCCCAAAAGTCTTGGGGATAATCAAGATATTTTTTGGCAAATGAGAGACGAGCCTTTGTGTTATTTTTGGTCAGCAGTGGCTTTTGCCTTGGAACTCTTCCATGGATGCCGTTTTTGCCCAGTCTTTTTCTTATTGTTGAATCATGAACACTCACCTTAATTGAGGCGAGTGAGGGCTGCAGTTCTTTAGATGTTTTTCTGGGTTCTTTTATGACCTCCTGGATGAGTCATCATTGCGCTCTTGGAGTAATTTTGGTTGGCCGGCAACTCCTGGGAAGGTTCACCATTGTTCCAAGTTTTCTCAATTTGTGGATAATGGCTCTGACCGGGGTTTGTTGGAGTCCCAAAGCCTTAGAAATGGCTTATAATTATAATCCTTTCCAGACTGATACATGTCAACTGTTTTGATTCTCATCTGTTCTTGAATTTCTTTAGATCGCGGCATAATGTGTTGCTATTTAAGAATGCTTCACTTTGTCAGACAGCTTCTATTTAAGTGATTTCTGTGATTCACCAGGTCTGGCAGTAATCAGGCCTGTGTGTGGCTAGTGAAATTTAACTCAGTTTTTTTCTAAAATACTGTGGTTAATTGCAGTTCTTTCATGATTTAACAGGAAGGGGCAATTCTTTTTTCACGTAGGTTTGGACAGCTTTTTTTCCCTTAGTAAATGAAATCATCATTTAAAAACTGCATTTTTTTTATTTACTTGCATTATCTTTGTGTAATTTTAAAATTTGTTTGATGATCTTAATCTAAGTGTGACAAATATGCAAACAATTAAAAACAGGAATGGGGAAAAAAAAACTGTTTTCAACACCACTGTATATTATAAGGACATATCACGATACAGAGGCCTGATACAATACATATCACGATATGGGACTGCACTGAATTTCACCTCAGAATAATTTAGTAAAACATCTGTTTATTAAACACGGCATACTATAGGGCCATTTTTAACTATTGGCAGAGCAGGCAGTTGAACTTTGCATTATGAAGGGCCTCCATAACTGTGCCACAGTACAATATAGGTATTGGCATATGTTTCATGTTTACATTGTGCACTCCCCACTAGGTACAATATTCGGATTGTTTGCATCTTGTTTTTAAGCCCATAAATAATAATGTACTCGTTCTAATTAATTTATATTGTAATGTACTCATTCTAATATGTTTTTAAAATAATTTACATTGCTGGTAGGTTATTGCACAAATTAACACACTCTCTACTTTAAAAACTCAAAATTAGAAGAGTTCTAAACTAATGCAATGTCTTCACTGTATCTAACGCACACACAATCTCAAGTCACACACACAGATCACGCTGCGGCCGAACTCAGACATTCAAGAACAAACTTTTTAGCACTGCCCCACAATTTTATCAACTAAATAGCTTAATCGCTCAGGAGCTACATTATCTTTCTCAACAAGGAACTATTAACATCATCGTTTCTACGGAAGTGTGACACGCCACCACTTGAATCAACATCTGTTTATTATCAAGTTGACACAGCTCTACACGAGCACAAAGTGCGTTGGACCGTTTCAAAATCAATGTTCTTATCACGGTACATCAGTCTTAACCCAGCTTGTTCCACGCTTTTTTAATTTGTGAATGTCACATCTGAGGACCATTCCATCTCCTCTAGCATAATTACAGTTCCCAGCCTCGATATGTGACCGGATTTCATAGTTGCGCTTTGCTTGCTTCGTTGGGAAATTGAAAGGTACTTTGAATCCGTTGGTGTAGAGTGGGCTGTGAGCGCTAGTAGCAGCCAGTACAACTGCTTTGCAAGCTAACCAGTTCGTAACTCTGTGTGCAGCTAAACCTGCGACATCAGCATAACTCGCGCGTGCGCTTTTCCTTTCTGTTTTGTAGACTGTGATCCTTTGACGAGCGAATGTATCCTGTAGGCACGCTTCGGCATAAACCGAGTCTCTCGACACAGGCTTTTCAGTCCACTGTCCTTTGCATCATTAATTATGTCAGACTGGGTCCTTAAGTGTCGTCGGGACTTCACAATCCTTCAACAACAAGGGGATTTTCTTGCTGTCAGCATAGCACTTCTTCTGGTTATTCCCAATTCGGCTCAGTCTCGTGCAGGCCAGGACCTCACACATCTTTGGGGGGGAGCTAATATCACGCGAGGTGACATTCTGTAGTAATTGTTGCACAGGCATGCCGCTCGGTCTTCCATGCCTCAAGATATCCGTCTTTAACCCATTGATCCTGAGTGCTTAAGTACCGTGTGGGCCTTGTGGATACACCTTGTTTAATCCATTGCTCTTGTAGTCACGATTCTCTTAATGGGCAGTTGCTGGTTCTTAATGACTTTACAAATAATCATAAATGCTTACTTTCATCTATTTTATTCCTATAAGAACTACTCTACCCATCTATTTTTTCTCGCTTTTTCGCTTCTTTCTTACCACATCTGCAGTTAGATGTTTGCGCTCCTGTTTCTATAATGTCTTGACGGATCTTCCACTTGTTGGCCAGCACCTCTGTTTTTGCTCCCTGATACCTACTACCTGATAATGTCAAACCGAAAAATTCCCCAAAAAAAAAAAAAAAAAAAAAAAAAAGAGGAAGAAAAAAAAATATCGATACAGTGAACAGCTGTACGATACTTGTTATTGTTGTCCAAATCTCTGTGACGATACATCGTCGTATCGATTTCTCGAACACAGCACGCTAATATATATATATATTATATATATAGATATATTAGGGGTGGACGAATGCTTGTCACGTGTATGTTTTCCCTTTTAGCTTGAAGTGTAAATCCCGTGTCCTCTCTTTCCCCTATTTGTGTGGCTCCTCCACCACGTTCCTGTGTTCTCTGCGCTACACGTTGTCACTGCCGCACTCTGTGCTTTCCCTCAACCTGGTCACACGCTCTGCGTCTGGCTGATTTCCCAAATCTCTACGTGTCCTAATTGCCTCCGAGCCCTTTTGCCGCCTCAGCCAACAAGTCATCCTTGTATTCTCCTAACCTCGACTACCCATCCCGTCACTGCCCTCTGTCGCTATACTCGCTGCCACCAGCCACCCTCTCCACAAGCTCCTCCCCTTGTCAGTCGCCTAGCGACATGTTCCGTTCTCCGGCTCGGTGCACCGGACATCCACTTCGCTAAACTCTGCTTATCTTAACGAGAACCTCCTGCACCCTTGACACGATTCAGTGGCCTGAGAAACCCCCTCTGTCAGACCACAGACCTTCATTGAGGAATCCTGTGTGGTTGAATAGTTTCCACGAGTATGCAAGAAACAAGAGTGAATATTTAGGACTACCACTCCGCCTGTTGTTGTAGGCTAACACCCAGTGGACGTAAGAGCATGTGGTTCAATCAACCTCGCCACGTCTGCATCATCATCTCCCACTTTCGCTACCCCTCACCACCCACTTGTTAATCCGCACATATGGACATGTAGCCATACTCTTCGACAGGTCCAGTTTCTCAACATAGCCGAAAGTAACCATTCCACTCACGGTACGGAGAGGCTCCTCGGTTGACGGTATCTCTCGCTGGTGTAGTGCGCCTAATGGAACTGTGATGCGCGTTTCTTGATTCAGAACGCGACTTGAGCAGACGCCAAGTATCATCGTTCGAAGGTGTGAGGTCACACTGAAACTCTAATGGAAGAGTCAGGTTGACTACGCTCAGCGGACTACACACTATGCTTTATTGCTGTAGCTCACGGCTTAGCAACAATGCTTCTTCTGATAACTCCTAGAACCAAACATAGCACATATTATCAAGCCTCTGCGTCCTGCCAGTACCCCCACCCTCCACCTAATGAGAAGGCCACTTCGCTAGCCGCGCGCCGGCCGACGGGGGCGCCGTCGGCGGCCAGTTTCCAGGCGCGCTTGGGGTCGTACCCCACCGTGGCAGACTCCGCTCGGTCCTCGGCGTACGCCCCGGGCTGCGACGGGCAACGCCGCGGCCCGCGCGGCCGGCCGCGTTTTAAATTTTAGCCGCTGGCCGCGGGATCGTAGAGTCGCCGCAATGGGTCGCGAGGCCGGGACTTCAGTCTCGCGGACTACGGTGTAGTCAGCTGTTACGCGACTCTACTCGCATCAAAAAAATAACTGAAAAATATAATATTTAGTCTTTCACATCGAGGGGAAAAAATGTAAGGTGTACGACGGTCCTGTTCAAAATAAGTGAAAGAAACCGCGCAGAGTAGATTTTTTTGTTTCCTGTGGTACCGAAATCGTTAGAACCGGATACATACATATATAATCTATAAGAACCATCTACAATGTTAAAATATCAAAAAAAATAATAAATTCATAAATAAAATTAGATTGCACATCTGTCTGAAAAATACCAGTGATTGATTTTACTATAGTTTTCAAAGCATTCAGTGTATTCTTTAGAACTTTAATATTGTTTATTTAGTTCTAACAAATTAGGTTTTGCTCAAAACTAACCAACATTAAAAATAATATATAGTTTATAATCTCTGCACAAAAGGAAATATAATTGATTTGCATTGGCTATCGGCCAAAATGAGTTTAAATATTATCGGCATATAATATATCTGAAAAAAATATATATTTTTAATAAATTGATCAGGGCCAGTGCATGTATGTACTTTTACTTAGCCAGGTGATGAGTCAAGACATTTATTTGAGCAGAAATCAGCATATTAGAATGATCCTGAAGATCATGTGACACTGAAGACTGGATTATTATTGCTGAAAATTCAGCTTTGATCACAGGAATAAATTACAGTTAAAATTATATTTTTTTTTACAATAAACACAGTCAATTGAAATGTCTCAATTTCACATATTGTGTTTTAACTGTATTTCTATCAAATAAATGCAGCCTTGATGAGCAGAACAGACTTCTTTAAAAATCTTTCTGATCCCAAACATTTGAACGGTAGTGTACAGCTGATTATAAGCACCACACAGGTTTGAAGTGAAGAGTTTCTCTCTCTCTCTTGTTCTGTGGATGTGTTCAGCAGTCTGTAGTTTGGCTCTTTGGGTCTCAGGCTCTCCTGCAGCAGTAAACAGCACACATCTCATTTAATCTGTTCTTTCTCACTCATGTTGGTCGTCAACACACCAGGGCCACTGATCAACACAGACTCCCACCAAACACAAACACACACGCACTGCTGCACTCTGTTTGAGCAGGTGTACACACACTCATGTGTGGGCTTTGCTAGGCTTGTACTCTATCTGAAGGTTTACACTGGCTTTAGGCCCTGTGAAGGCCATCTGTGTGTTCACATCGAAACAGTGCCGCATACAGATGTGCTCATGAGCTTTAAAGGTCCCATATTATACACCTTTCTCGAGTTTTATTTTAGGTTTTGATGTCCTTAAGAATATATATTTGCGGTATAAGTACCAAAAACCATCTCAATATATTTTTACAGCTCCTCTCTCAGGAGCTCTGCTGAGAACAGGTCGATTTTGGCCTGTCTAATTAATATTCATGATTCTCTCTTCTGATTGGCCTGTTGTTTTTCTGAGTGACGCACATCTATATTGTTTCCCGTATCCTACTAGTCCAGGCCAACCACAGGTACTAGGGGTCAGCCGAGGTCACAGCGCTAGCTGGAGGCAGCAAAACAAAGGGAAATTGGAGGCGGCCCATTCAAACCAGCGCATCTTGTTGTGATGTTGGGTGCCAGAATCGACGTAATACAGCCTCAAATTAGAAATTTGATCGCATATCTGCTGCCACTGCCAGACAAAAAAACAGACGACAGCTGTGGTTAAACGCGATAAAACGAGCAGACTGGACAGAAACGATCGTCAAAAATGCTCGCATTTGCAGCTCACACTTCTTATCAGAAAAGGTTCAATAAAGTATTGTCTTTTGTTGTTATGGGCGCGTCTACAGATTTCTTGCCATATGTCTATGTTTCTTGCATCTCATGACTGTGTCGTGTATGAAATAATGTCTGTGTGCATGTGTGTAAAACAGCAAACTGACGATTTATATATAATCATTTGTAATTGTATTTACATTGTTGTGATTAATTGTGGCTGTAACAATATTGTAGCTGTAAAAATAGTTGCCTGCTAAATTGAAATGTATATACATCTTCATCAAAACTAGATAGACACGGTGAGTTTGTCTTAACTATACACGTTAGATGTGATCCACCTCATAGTATCAATCCTGTCAGATCGTCCATCCTTTGAGTGAGAGTGTAACGTTACAGGTCGGCCGATCTGGTTTCGTGGTTAAAGTTAACCTTTTCGACATGTTTCCGTGTTGTTGCTCAGCAATGGCATGGACGCGATGTTGTCTGGGGGTTTGGCAAAAGGAGAGTGGGACGGTGGGCGGTGCTCGGGGTGGTGACTGAAGGCGTTGACTGTGTAGTTCTGACGTTAACTTTTTACGGAAGTTACAACGGTTCGTGAAAAATCACAGCTACTTTATGCAGGTTGTGTGCATTTTACTGTGGACTGACTTTTTTGAAACTTATATGGTAGTTAAATAGCCACTAGACCTCAGTAATCTTGAAAAAAGCCAGGAAATTTCAGTTTTTGTTTTGACAATATGGGACCTTTAATACAAATCTCTGCATCAGCGCTGCAGCTGCAACCCCAAACCACTCAAACGCACATAATGACAACTAGATTATTACAGGATTTTAGCATAATGTCCTGGTGCATGAAAAACTCCGAACACTACAATGACAGGGTGCTTTGGGGGTTGTTTGTCTTTTTGTATGCTTGTTCTCCACTTTTTTTTTTGTTTGTTTTTTTGTGCCTGACCTCAGTCCATTCACTGCGGGACCCGGTTTGCACATTGCTGTGCACATTACTATGTGGTTGCTAACAGCATACTGCTATACTTTTGAACATTTTGTAGCATATTGCTGTAATATTGCTAGATAGCATGCAGTTAGCATGTTGCTACTATGGTGAGGTGCTTTGAGCTTTTTAATGCGAGTTTGCTAAGTGTTTTTAGTGCATTGCTATTTGGTTGCTAACGGCAAACTGCTACAGCCGTTAAGATGAGTGTGAGTGTGTTTTAGCGTGTCGGCGTAAAGTTGTTACTAGTTAACATACTGTTAGCATGATACTGCTATACAGTTGAATGATGGCTATAATGATATCCATAATGATAAAGATAAAGATGTAGATTGTATCATTCTATTTTAAAGGAATAGCAGAGTCCACACCACAACTATAATGATAACAACACAGAGGAACAATATCGTTGGAATCATTTTCAGAACAATTTTTTCCAGCTGATGAATGATGAAAACATTGACAACTAATCAGAATCCATTTGACTTTAAAGAGCTTGAGTATTTAAAGCAGCAGACAACAAAACTGAAGTTTGTTCTAATAATAAACAATACATTATCTTGCGTTCATGTGGATGCTAATATAGTTATTGTTATATTTAGCTTTACAGTTATTGTAATAACTGTATTAAAAGGTATAACTTAGTAATAGTATAGGGTAGTAAAATATACTAAGTATCTATATATCACACTTTTATACACTGCTGGCAATGCAAAGTAGCTTAACCCTGCTTGAAAAGTCACTAAATGTTGCTATATGACGTCATACACTAATTACCATATTCCTGATGCAATTGTGTCATATTTGCATTGTGCCTAGTGCCAGCCTGTTACATCCCTGCTGAGAAAAAAAAGCACACAAGAGAAACCGTTACATGATTTGTAATTGTGTTACTGGTTATAATGGCAATTGTACTGGTTTTAATGGGAACTGTAATGGTGCCTGTTGGTCTCTACTGGTAATTGGTCACCTTCTATTGGAATGTGTACTAAAACACACTACAGGAAACCATTTTTTAATGGTTTTAATGGTTAAAAGTTGATGGTTTGTAATGTTTGTAATGGTATTGAAATGGTAGTGAAAACCATCTGCACTAAAATCCTGATTTATAATTAAGACATCGAAACTAGATACGTTTTGTCCAAGATTTGTGCAATAGTTTTTTTTTTGGAAAAATTGTCACTGAAGGGGTCTAAAAAAGTTACTATATCTAGTGACAGTGAAGTTGCTAAGTTGGCAACACTGCTTTTGTACAGTTGAGGAGGTGCTCTGAGCATTTTTTGACATGTTGATATATGGTTGCTAGGGTGTTATGGGGATTTTTTTAGCGCATTGCTTTGTGGTTGCTAACAACAGACATTGCTAAGATGTTTGGAGCATTTTTTAGCATGTTTCTTTGTGGTTTATAGCGTATTTGGGGTGGTTTCCTGGGCATTAATATACATCATATAAAGTGTTCTGCACGGTTTTCAGCACATTGCTATGTGGTTGCTAAAAGTGTGCTATTATAGAATTAGTAATGCTGCGTTCCGTTTACCTTGGAAGTCGGGAAGGACATCACACCTGTGGACCGTTATCCAGTAGAGAAGTCAGAAAACCAAGATGGACACGTTAATTGTTAGCAATACCAGTCGATTAAAAACACATAAAAAGTAGTATTTTGCACAGATAACACCATTGTATAATGTCCAAAAATAGAGGTTGTATAGTACGTGTGCACCACTGAGTTTGCATAAGTGCTAATAAACAATATATTACTACTGTTTCTCTTCTGTTATACACTGAGCAGCCATATTGGATTCTGAAGTTGGCGTTGTTGCGATACGGAGTCGGAACTCTGACTTGGGAGGGCGTTCCAGTTAAAAGTTCCTACTGCGAACTCGGAATTTCGGAATTAGTACAAATGGAATGCAGCAATAGTGTGCTGAGTATATTTTATTTATTTAGTTGCTATGTGGTTGCTAGAGTTCTGGGCGGTGGCCAGAGCTTTCTCACATGTTACTATGTGATTGGTAAGATGTTCTCATTTTTATGTTGCTGACATCTCTGATGTGCAGTTGTTAAGCAGTTGTATTTTTTTTTTACTGATGCATGTTTTAGCAAACAGCGCTCATAAGGAAAGTGAAAGATGTTTGTTGTTAGCAGCAGTTTTCTCCCGGGGTGCTTTAATTAACCTGGGCTGGATGTGTTCTGATGCTGTCAGCTGGGAAATGCCGTTTCAATATGGCCCCAAAAACAGTGTTGAACAAATGCCTCCCCACCTTCTATTTAAGCCTCGAAAACTTTTCAGTTTTAACGTTATTATTCATCATGAACAACCTCGGCTTCATCCCAGCTGTAAAGCAGAGCATTGCGATGGGATATTTCGTGGATGTAGCTCCGGGCAATAGCAGGAGAGCTGCTCAGGAACTCAGGAAGCGCAGCACCTGTTGTTGGCTGTAATTGTTTTAACAGGTAGAGAAGATAACAGATTCCTTGCCCGAGGGCAGAGCGTTCACAGCGCTGCGTTTACAAACCTTCAGCAGCTTTCCTTTAATGTTTCCAATATTTCTATGCGTACGCATTTCTGCGTGCTATGCGTGTGTGATGTGTGTACAGAAAGAAATACACGAGGAAGAAAAGAAAGAGACGAGAGTGAGAATGAAAGAGGTTCAGCTCATGCCATTCATAGTACTGCTAAATGCTTTATTAGAGGTGTTTGCTATTACAATTACACATATTTGGGGTTAGTGATTTAAACATTTGTCTAGCCCACCCTAATAAACTCTAATGTCTTAACCAGACATCACACAGATAGTGTTAAAGGTATGTTTCTCCCAAAAAAATGAAAATTCATCAGTTACTCATCTAATTACTCACTGTCGTTCTAAACATTTCAGACTTCTGTTCATCTGTGAAACACAAATTAAGACTAGTTTAATTAAACTTAACAGATTTTTATCACACAACTAAAAAATTCATGAGGTAGAAGTGCAGACAAGACCAAGCCAATACCCGTGGCTCCTGGCGATATATTGAGGTCTTATGAAGCAAAAATCAGTCTGTGCAAGAAACTGATCATTATTTACAACATTATTACCTTTAACCCACAGCCTGAACAAACGGTTCTTAGCGCATTCATGACTGTCTGGAGTGCGTACTTCCTCTGTTGTAAGCCGATGACACTTTGTTTACAGCGGGGAATGAGGACTCGTACCTTTTATTGTTTGCCGAAATGGCACTTGCCTGTGCTTATCCTGGCTGCTGGAACCAATTTAAAAAAGATTACGTTTGCGTGTACGATCCCATTCGGGACGTTTGACTTTTCACAGATGTCTGATCCACTGATTCCAAAATCTCTCTCAGTTCTCACACGCGTCCTCACTCTCCGTTGTAAACAAACAGCGTCAGCTCATCTGCTCATCTCTCTCAGTTCTTGGTCGGAGTATTCTGGTTTGAACAAGTAGGGCTGTAAAATTCCCTGTTGTCCTCTTTCACATCATCAGCCATTGTAACTTTTACATTGTGAGCTTTAGACGCTGGTACTGCTGGTGAGTCCTCACTCTCCATTGTAAACAACGGACTTGGTCAAGTAAGAACCCATTTGGGCCCATTACAATGTTCTCTTGATAACGGTGTTGCACTATAGCGACACACACTCATAACATTTTAGCACCCACATAGCAGCGCACTGAAAACACCAGCCTTAGTAACTGCCTAGCGTACTGCAATCACTTACAGTACATTTCTTCAGAAAAATGTCAAACTCTAGTTTCTTGCTGCTATCACTCACTGGATTTTCACTGCCAGCAGTTTCTTCATTCGTTGTCTTCTATATGAACCGATAGCTCTCTCGTCCCAGCAGCTCACCGTCCCTATTTTCTCTTTTCTTATATAATCCTCGTGGATGTCGCGACCTGCTATTTCACAAAACCACCTCTATCCTCTCTTTATCCTGCGTTCAAATCATTCACCTCCCACAATTCTCCATGAAAGCTCATTGCTCTGTCTCTCTCTCCGCAGGGCCCAAGCAGGACATGATCTATGACTTCTGGCGCATGGTTTGGCAGGAGAACTGCTACAGCATCGTGATGATCACCAAACTGGTGGAGGTGGGGAGAGTGAGTAGAATAAGTCTACCTCGGCCGCCCCCTCCACCCACTAATGGACACCATCCATTACTGAACACTGACCCATTGCTGACCATTACTGAAGATAAACTTTACCAAGAAACCCCATTAGCCAGAGAACATTCCATCTGATTAATGTTTTTTATCGGCCAGCCATCTTTAGCATTTAATTGAGCTTTCCTTTGTCCCCTTTCCTCCAAAATGCCATGGTTAATACATTTGTTGATAGTACTGTAACATCGTAGTTATTATTGGATCTCTTAGAGAGGGACATTCAGAATCTTTCTGTCATTGGCTTATTTATTCATTGGCTTTTGCCAAGTTACCACAGCTTTATTGTAGTATAACAGTTCTGTTTAGTAACTGTAGCAACTTTGATATTTTGGTGGAGTATGTAGTTGCTGCATGGCCAGTTTTAGATTTTTGTTAAAATTAGTATGCCTCAACAGACTCATTCACAATTATATTGTACATAGATTCTAATGATTAGTTTGCCCTTAATTGAAAATCATGGGTTTGTCTTGTTTAGTTTGTTAATTCAATTCAATTCAATTCAAGTATATTTGTATAGCATTTTTCACGATACAAATCGTTGAAACTTTACAGCAAGTTAAGTTCCTACAATATTTAGTGGTAGCTTATCAGTGGTTACTGTCAGTTAATGTACATATGGCAGAAACGTACTGAAAAAACAATTAAAGACGTAATCAAACAGACGTAATCAAATGAACACTATTAACAGCAATTATTATATGACGCAATCAAACTAATAGCAAAATTTGGTAGTTCTTACCAATATAATAATAATAATACTACATTTATTATTATTTATTATTATTATTGATGCACATATTTATTTATTTTCCATAAATATGTATAATTTAAAAATAAAACAAATATTTTAAAGATATATTCTATAACATAGGTTGTCTTTAACATTGAACAGTAACTAGACAAAATATTTTTATTTTTATCTTTCCTTATTATCATATTGTCTCACTACTACTACACTGCTCCTACTACTACGACTATTATTATTATTAGTAGTAGTAGTAGTAGTGTTTCTTTTTTTTCTATTTATAATTGTATTGACCAACATTAAAGGGATAGTTCACCCAAAAATGAAAATGTTTTGTTTATCTGCTTACCCCCAGGGCATTCCAGATGTAGGTGACTTTGTTTCTTCAGTAGAACACAAATGGAGATTTTTTTTAACTCAAACCGTTGCAGTCTGTCTGTCTTATAATGGAGGTGGATGGGAATCACTGCTTTGAGAGTCAAAAAAACATAAACAAAACCAAATTAAACCCTGCAGCTCGTGACGATACACTGACGTGTAAAGACACGAAACGATCGGTCTGTGCAAGAAACTGAACAGTATTTATATTGTTTTTTACCTCTGATTCACCGCAATGTCCGAACTGTCCTGAGCCCTTCAGACATTGCAGTGCATCAGAGGTAAAAAACTATATAAATAATGTTCAGTTTCTTGCACAGACCGATCGTTTTGTGTCTTTACAAATCAATGTATCGTCACGAGCCGCAGGGTTTAATTAGGTTTTGTTTGTGTATGTTTTTTTTTTTACTCTCAAAGCTGTGATTTCCATTCACTTCCATTATAATACTGACAGACTGCAACGGTTTGTGTTAAAAATCTTCGTTTGTGTTCTACTGAAGAAACAAATTCATCTACATATTGGATGCCCTGGGGGTAAGCAGATAAACATCACATTTTCATTTTTGGGTGAACTATCCCTTTAAGTAACATTTTGTATTGTGTCTAAAGAAAATATATTGACTAAGTATGGTAAGGTCTTTATAATAAATATTGGATCATGGATTTGCTTTAAAAATAATTGTACTTTATATGGATGTTTTTGTCTTTGCGAAAAAAAAAGAAAAAAAAAAGAGATATTATAAACAAATTTATTATTAATATTACATTTAAATTTTTAGGTTTTATGTATCCAAACCATAACTATAATTTATTTTATTTATTATTAATTAATTTTTTTATTGTAATGTAGTATTTGTAACTGATTGTATACCTCTTAAAGCGTTGATGTGCAGTTCTAGCTGGGTTTGTTAATTGTATATGTGTGGGTGGTGGTGTGGTTCAGATGAGTGCTGTAAATACTGGCCTGATGACAGTGAGCTCTATGGAGACATCAAAATCACTCTGCTGAAAACAGAAACGCTGGCAGAATACACCGTACGCACCTTTGCCATGGAGCGGGTGAGACTGTTGAGATGTTTGTCAATATTCTGCGAACATTTTGTGCTATTAAATGTAAATTAGTTAATGGAGCTATTGCCCATGTGTTATTTTGATAAAATTATGAAATCATGGAAAATGTGTAAGAACATTTTTAGTAAGAACATTCTGATGTGTAAATGTTGTTTCTAATGTTTTCCTAACGAGTAACTTTGTCCTCTATCAGCGGGGTTACCCAGCTAAACATGAAGTCTGCCAGCTCCACTTCACAAACTGGCCTGAGCATGGTGTCCCGTATCATGCCACAGGACTGCTGGCCTTCCTCCGGCGGGTCAAGGCCTCCACGCCGCCCGACGCTGGTCCAGTGGTAGTCCACTGCAGGTAATCAAGCACTGCTTCCTGTTTGTGCACCATTTTTTTATGTTAAATGTGGTCAGTGAAAACATCCCACTAGTGATAACCCTTATAACACATGGAGAACTAACAGTTAAAGATCTGCATCACCAAAAATGACATTTTAGAAGCTTTCTCAGATGTGTATTTTTTCCCCTAACATTTACAACTAAGATTACAGCTGGATACAAGTTGTTACTCCAGCTGTTAGTTAAGGAGATGTGAATATGTCTTAAGCAACCCCCTGTGAGTGTTTGTGCCTCCACTTCACCTTTAAAAAAATGTCTTAAGGCAGTATCAATGCTTTCAGATCTCAAACATGAAAGCATGTTTTTGCTTTTGATGAACTGCAGATATTTGATATTTTTCATGCACCTGCTGCCTATTATAATCCGAAAAATGCTCACACCTGCAGTTCACCAGGATGCGTTTCTGCCCCACAATCTCACTTATTCATGCGGAAGACATCCATGTATCAGATAAAACTAAATTGGACAGAAAACCAATTCAATGAATCATCCCTGAACACTGATGAAATGTTCATCAGTCCCTAAAGACTCATTGGTCCACATTTATCCTGAAAATGTAAGATATTTTGCGCAAATCATGTGATGTAATGTGCTCTTCAATTTATCTCTCCATTTTACGTGCTTTAACATTATCGCTTGATCTTTTAATTAAACTGCAGCAGTGCTTTATTCAAGATTGCCTGGGATATTTCTCTCATTTTTTAAAGCATACTTAATTAGTATGCTTCACTGTCATGATGGCCAGTCTAACCCACATGGAACTTTCTTACTGGCATCTGCATAAAGCACCATCATATTTATTACCTTAATAGTGATACCACAGAATTGTAATGCATTGAAATACTTTGTAAATACGATGGTTAAAATATGGTGTGTGTGGTATATATATATATATATATATATATATATATATATCTATATATATAATAATATATATATATTATACCTTACCTTTTTTTTGCTACTGTTGGAGGCTCCTGGTGTAGGATATGGATTTATTAATAATAACCCACCAAATTGGCCTTTGAGTTGATATGTTTTACCCACCATGACTGATTTTTACCCCCGTTTGTTTGGTTGGCAGGTCTTAATTTCAATATATCAAAGTAACATGTTATTGCCAACTGATAATATCACGGTACCATGGAATAGCCTGTAGATTCAATACGCAGGCTCATCTAATGAAGCTCAAGCTTCAAGATGACTCAGGTTGGGAGCTGGCTTAATTGATTGTGGCAGTGGCCGGTTGTTGTAGTCACTCCTGGAATGTTCTACTTGAAAGAGCTGTGGTAGTAGTTTCATCCACCCCTGCACGTATATTTAGGAATTGACTGAACTCAATTTGTGAAGTACTTCTACTTAAAACAGCCCATTTACTAGCGTGTACCCAGAGCTGCATTAGAACGGTGCCATCTCCACATAAAAAAATGTATTTGTTTACTCGCTCTCATTTCATTCTAGGCCCATGTGTTGTTATTTGTTATTTATTTTAAGTAGCTCAACAGTACACTGAGATATCGTTTCTTCAGCTGTCTCATTATTTGTCTGTCTGCAGTATGGGTGCTGGCCGCACTGGCTGTTACATAGTATTGGACGTGATGTTGGATATGGCGGAGTGTGAGGGTGTGGTGGACATTTATAACTGTGTGAAGACGCTCTGCTCACGACGTATCAACATGATCCAGACCGAGGTAAGACACTTAATGATCAGAAACAAAGGATGGGTCACAAGGATCCATTAATCAACTAAACTAGGATGGCTATTTTATCTTTTTTTTTTCCTTCACACTAGCACTTTTGGTGCTTAACCTAGTTCATTTGATCATCAGAGTTTGGTTCATTTGGATGATTTGAACACTGTTTCCCGAATTCCAAAGTATCCATCAAATCCTGATGGATGAAATCAAGTCCCACATTTGTTCTCACTGAAAATCCTGTTTCAGTTGTAAATACAAAAATAAAGTGGTATGTTATTTTCAAATGCGACACAGCATTAACCATGTAGCACCACTTTCCGGACATTTAATTTCCGAACTGCTGCGGTGCATACAACAATCAACATATTAAAACGTTGCCAGATTTCACTTTGAAAGTGTTACAAAATGTTCAAGAAGCAACGTATTATAATTTTCAGAAATATTGCCACAGGCACGTTTTTCCGATGATCCTGCATTACTTAGGTCTATAAGCAACTACCCAAACACCCTAAAAACCACATACACTCTAAATACTTTAACTACCCCAGTGCAACACTCTGGCAACCACCCAGAAAAGCATAGCACCATGGCAGCTTGCTTGCATGGGCAAGCATGACTCACATTTTCTTCAGAAAATGTCTGTAATTATTTCTAGTGATAACTATTGTCATATACCACAGTTTTTTTAATCTAAAGTCATTCTGCTGATGGCCATTTGTAAATGAGGGTTTTACATCTTTACGTGGGAATATAGATTTGATTTACTTTGACATTTCCCTCCTACACTGCTAAATTAAGCTAATATTTGGCCCCTCGATTAATCTCTCTGACATTTTGTCACATCGTTTTTAATTAAAGCCATATTAAAGCAAATAATTGGACACTGCATCGTGCATGTTGTGACATGGCCTCATTTCTTCGAAGCAGTTTTCCGTCCTTAGCTGACTCTTTCTATGTCAATCTCTCTTTCAGGAGCAGTATATATTCATCCATGATGCCATACTAGAGGCCTGTCTGTGCGGAGAGACCGCCATCCCCATCAGCGAGTTTGAGCTCACCTATAAGGACATGCTGAGTGTGGATTCTCAGACCAACACCTCTCAACTGCGAGAAGAGTTTCAGGTGAGTGAATGAACTGAGGACAAATGACACATAAATACTTTCCTCACTTTCTTTGTTGGCCATAGAGTCTGAAGTGGTTAGCAGAATTCCAGGATGTCTCTAATCAGATTGGTGTCATGTTTTTTTAGGCTTAGTTACATTTTAGTTAAAGTGCCCCTATTATGCCATTTAAGGTTCCTAATATTGTTTTGGGAGTCCCCAACAAATGTTGACCAGGATGCAAGGTCACAAATACTTTCATTTCTATAATAGCATTTATTGTTTACCTTACTTGCTCCATGACTCCCAAATGATTCACAATCAACCTTTAATTTTTCCAAAAAAAAAACCCCCCCCCCCTTCCCTTTGCGTGAACCAATTTGCTATGATTGGTCAATTTATTTTTTATTTCAAAATTTCATAAAGCAGTGTTTTGTGGCACATTGCTGCGTTGTGTACACACAGCGTTAACCGGGGAAACTCAAAAGTGACACCTAGTGGCAAAGAAGGAATTTTGCATTTTCATTAGACCAACACGAAATCGACTGATGGTTTTAATAGCAAACATGCATAGCTGTAATGGAACCATATATATATATATATATATCAATATATATCCCACCGGGGGCGCCCTGCCACACATAGAGTGTATGTTTGGGGGAAACACTGTTGCTGTAGCAGTCTTCAGTGAAATGACGGGGACACAACACAAGTTTATAGGGCTATACTGGTGTGGTATTGTTGTAAAAATGAACTTTAGCCATTGATTATTCACAGCCTCATCCTTTGGCAGTAAAAAAAAAAGGGTTTACCCTTGTAGTGCAGAGCACAGCGTCTTCTCAAGTTTCCCCATGTCTGCACGCGCAACATGTGGGCAGGCAAAATTCTAATGTTTCATGTTCACAACAACATTAAACGGCTTGGGATTCGTTTTAAAAAACGACTCGTTTAAATGATTCAGAGTCGACTCTTTCTTTTGAGAGACAATAACTTTATACATGGTGCACTTTCAGATTTTAAACTTTCCAGGATGTTTTCATTCACTTGCAGCTGTGTTACACACTGCATGAAGGGTACTTTTCAAAAATCCATAATAGGGACACTTTAATAAATAAAATATACTGAATAAAACAGCTCTAATAAAATATACTCTACCGTACTATACTAAAAGTTTTGAATATATATTTTAAAAAAGGCTTCTATCTTTTGCTCACCAGTGCTGTATTTATTTGATAAAAAATACAGTAAAAGCAGTAATTTTGTGAAATATTATCACAATTTTAAATAACTTTTTCTATTTGAATATATTTTAAAAATGTAAAGCTTAATCTTACTCCAGTCTGCAGTGTCATATGATCCTTCAGAAATCATTCTAATAGGCTGATTTGGTGCTTAAGAAATATTTCTTATTATTATTGATGTTGAAAATGGTTGTGGTGTTTAATATTTTTGTGGAAACTGTAATACACAACCATTCAAAATTTGGGGTAAGAAATTAGTACTTTTATTCAGCAAGGAGCCTTAAATTGGTAAATAAATTAAAATACATACTGTTCTTTTGAACTTTCTGTTCATTAAAGAATCCTGAAAAATATATCATGGTTTCCACAAAAAAATATTAAGCAGCAAAAACGGATATAAGCTAATAATTGAGCAGCAATCAGCATATTAGAATGATCTCTGAAAGATCATGAGACACTGAAGACTTGAGTAATGATGCAGAAAATTCAGCTTTTAAAACATCACAGTTTCCGAGTCTAATAATAAAATACATTTTAAAGTATATTTAAAAAGAAATCAGTTCTTATAAACTGCATTATTATTTTATATTTCAACCTGAGAAGTCAACTAGGTGCGTTTATGAGTTCCAAGGTCATTTTATTCATAAGATTCTCACAAAACTGACCCCAGAACTCTCAAACTGTGAATAGAGTCACTGATTTATGACTTATTTTTTTTATTTCCAGTAAATATAAGGATGTATCCTTGTTGTGACCCATGAGCTGAGACAACCATTATCATGCCTATTGCTTATTACTTTCTTAGCAAGTTAATATCCAGCAATATTACTGCTGATTGCAGTCTAATTACAGCCCAATTTAATGTTGTGGACTCTGCTAATGCACGGCGGATGTCACATGTTCAAGTACATTGACTGCATCCCATTGCTTAGACCCAGGAAGAGACTGTGTGCTGAGATTGGTCCAAGTGGGAGGTACTGCTGAGACACACTGACAAATTAAAACACTTTCCTAAGTGATCCCAGCAAGCAACATGCCCAAGAAATAGTTTAGGAAAACTTCTGACCATATTAGGAGACCAAACATAATATATGCATAATCGTTTAAGTGAAAAATGAGCTGAGATTGTGTGATGTATATGGTGTGTAATTGGAGTTGTCTTTGGAAAAATTAGGAGCACTGATTGAAGCCAGAGATTAAAACCTCATGCATTTTTATTACTTTTTACTGTAAGCTGAAAGAGAACACTGTAAAAAGTGGTAATCTGCAGTTATTAACCCATTAAAATTAGCTTTATTGGTATAAATGAATGTATTTAGGTTCATTCAGTGTTAAATAATATTTTGACTTGAATAAAACAAGTTAACTTTGAAAACAAGCAAAACAATGCCACAGACTTACACTGAAGAAGGGGTTTGAGTTGTGTAGAGAACTTATTTTTAACTAAAACTACTAAAAAAGGTTTTAATGTAATAAAGATTAAATATCAGATAAAGAAAACATAAGCAAAAATCACAAATGCTTCATTGGCAACTAAATGACATAACATGTTTAATAAAAATAAAAAAACGAATGTAGAGACCAGACTATCATAGAGGCTTGGGTTTGTATGAACTGTATTAATTGTATTATATTTCCATTGGGGCTTTATGCAAATCATGTCATTTTGTTTCATCCAGGTTAAGTGCTGCATACTAACTCACAGCTCAAACTGTGATGAAGTCAACCAGCTGTAGTGACTATTTTCATTCGTTAAGAGAGGGTTTAATGAGGTGTTCCCTCACCTTACAGTTCCACTCATGTGTGTTTTTAGCATTAAGCTATTAATGGCTTCATGCCTGCCGCTCTGAGACTGTGTACCTGTCCCTGTCATCCAGCCAGTGTAATCTTTATAATCATAATTGTAATGTCCCATTTGTGCTGTCAGAACCAATCGGGATTGAAGCACTTTACCCATCAATGTAATAATCTGCATAATTCTCAGTCTGATTCATTCACCTCAAGGCTCATAGCAGATGTATTCATATGTGACCAGTGTGCATTTATTCTCAGCCATTAAGCTTTGTAGACATTATTTCCCTGAGACCAAATCATTTCAGCTTCCAAAGCTTTTCTGTGCATCTGTCTACACTTGAGGTTGTTAGTTCACATACATCTTACAGAATCTGAAACATGTTAATAGTTAAAAAAAAGTTTATTTAGTACTGCCTTAAATAAGCTATGTCACTCAACAGATGTTTGCATTCAGTGCGCAAGACAAAATAATAATAGTGTAATACGATAATCAAAATAATACATTTCTCACTATTAACTATAGTTGCTTATTAACATGCATATTACTAGCATATTCAAGAGTTCAAAAGGCTACATGCTGGTTCTCGTAATACAATATGTTCAATGCAGTGTTGTTATTGTTAAACAAAACTATAATAATAATAATAACAATAATAATTCACTAAATAGAATAATTAGATGAAAATGTAAGCAAAAAAATAATGGTAAAATAACTAGTTACTAGTAAATGTACTTAAATTACTAAAACTAAAATAAAATAAATTAAAGCTATATAGAAATATAAAAAAAATGAAAAAAGCACATAACAAAATTACTAAAAAGGAACAAAGGAAAGTGAAAATATATAAAAAAATTCAAAATAATAAATACTATAATGGTAAGTAAATAATACTAAAATACTACTACTACTACTACTACTAATAATAATAATCAACAACTGTTTCTATGTTTTGTGATAGTTGATAATGTGTGCAGCAGCCGTGATGTCAAACCCCCCCCAAAAAAAAAGTTATACTACATGGGTTCAAATTATGGGTTGAATTTATGTGTAGCACAAATCTACTGGTGGTAAGTGGTATATGTAAATTGACAATATTGGACATTTTACTTTTAGTTTACCACAGGCCTTATTTTACTCGTGAATTGAATCTGTCTTCTGGGTTTTCCCATGAGTGTCTTGAGCAGTTACACTGCCAACTGATATGTGAAAAAACCTATCCAAGGCAGTAATCTGTCATCGTGTGCTCTATGTTTTAGGGAGAATTTCATTATCTTTCACGGGATTTTACACTTATTCCATTTTTGCTCTGTTGGTCATTTTTGCATAGTTTTACTTCATCATCCTCTCATTGTCTCACTTAGTTTTATCATTGCACAATCATTGAGTGCATTCAGTCACCCTTTGATCCCTTGTCTTTTCTCTGTCTGCCTTCTGTCTCTTTAGACTCTGAACTCTGTGACTCCTCACCTGGATGTGGAGGAGTGCAGCGTGTCTCTGCTGCCCCGTAACCGTGAGAAGAACCGGAGCATGGATGTGCTGCCGCCCGACCGCGCGCTGGCTTTCCTCGTCTCCACCGAGGGCGACGGCAACAACTACATAAACGCCGCACTGATGGACAGCTTCCTGCAGCCGGCTGCGTTCGTGGTGACCCCTCACCCCCTGCCCACCACCACCGCAGACTTCTGGAGACTGGTGTTTGACTACGGCTGTACCTCTATAGTCATGCTCAACCAGCTCAACCAGTCCAACTCAGCCTGGGTAAGAGAGCCAGGTTAACAACCCACAATGTCTACAATACTCACTATGAGATTCACACAGTGGCACTCATTCATAAAGGTCTAGATTGTACCCTTTACTGAACTTTGATTTCCATGAATACCTGCATTTTTGTTCAAACTAAAATTGGGAGCCAACTGTGGAGGTTTGTCTCATACAGTATATATATAATAAAGCTGGCTGCTTTTTTAGACTGTGCCTCATTTACATGAAATCTGCAGTCAAATGATCCAAACAAACATATAATCCTCCGACACGATCCAGATCACCACATTCCATGTATTACCATGAATACCTGCATTTTTGTTTGAACCAAACACTTAATCAACAACTGTTTCTATGTTTTTGTGATAGTTGACAGTCCCCTAGGCTGGACTATTGCAATGCTCTCTTGGCAGGTCTTCCAGACACTTATATCAAACCTTTACAATTAATCCAAAATGCCGCTGCAAGATTAATCTTTAATGAGCCGAAAATAATTCACGTCACACTTCTGTTCATCAATTTGCACTGGCTACCAGTAGCTGCTCACATTAAATTCAAGGCATTAATGTTTTCCTACAAAACCACCACTGGTTCTGCACATATTTACCTAAATTCATTACTTCAGAGGTATGTGCCTCTAGAAGCTTGGTTCTGCTTAGTGACGCGTATTATTGTGCCATCTCCAAGAGGCACAAAATCACTTTCACAGACTTTTACATTAACTGTTCCCTCCTGGTGGAATGACCTGCCCAAATCAATCCGAGCAGCTGAGTCCTTAGCCATCTTCAAGAAATGACTAAAAACACATCTGTTCCATCTTTATGATTAGAGTTTTCTAACTCTAGCACTTTCTATTCTATATTAATTCTACTTTATCTATATAATAAAGCTGGCTGCTTTTTTAGACTGTGCCTCATTTACATGAAATCTGCAGTCAAATGAGCCGAACAAACATATAACATATGTTTTTGCAGCCAGCATAATATAGTAAATAAAACATGCAGTTATAACAAATGTCAAGTTAAATTGACATTAAAAAATGGCATTATCTAGGTTACATTGTGAAATTTGTTTCCACATATGAAAGTTGTCCAGATTACAATTAAAAAATGTTAGATTCAGTGTGATTTGTAATGTTTTTACTTTTGTTCCACATGTGAGAAAAGAAAAGTCAGTATGGGCCAGAGACGAAAATAACCTTGCATATTTTAAGACCACCAACACCCGTTTGTTTTGAAGTCTTTAAGGGTTTTCAAGCTATATTTTGGTAGGTCAGACAACACCCCCCCTCGGAGCCCATAATTCTCACTCTGGGTGAGCAGCGAACACACAACGTGCCTTTCATTTGAGACTCCCCACATTGATAATGTGTTTGTCTTGTCTACATTGGCAATGGAAAGGACAAACTCACCGAGATACCAACCTACCTGTGATTTTCGCTCCCCCCTGCAGGCAAGCACTGTGACCCGTTCTCCATGATAAAGCATTTCTGGTGCACATTATTCCACTGAATGCAAAATTAGAGTGTATCATCTTTAAGCCTCACCTAATAATACATGCGTGTGTGTGTGTGTGTGTGTGCTTTGAGTGAGGTGATCTGCACAAGATTATTTTATAGTTATTTCAGTTTCCTGTCTTCCATCTGATGTGTGCGAATGTTTTTCCAGACATTATCACACTCCGTTAGTCATCTAACTTTCTAGAAATATCTCTCTGTGCTCCTTCTGCTAGTCACCCGTTTCTGATCTGTCTGAGTGTGTTCGGATGAATATTTATCATCTTCGGCACAGTGTCACTCTGTTAATGCACATCACTGTGACAAGGATTTATCAATTTCTATCTCATCTATATCAACATCTCTGTATCTCTCATTGGAAATGCATGGCTGAAGCTGTTTGCAACTGGCGTGAGCGAAAATTAATTGACACATTGAGCAAATGGTAATCTGGTGGAAGATTGGACTAGACAATGCAGGCGATATGGAGAAATGAGCAAGGATTATTTATCTTGGTGGGCCGCAATTGGATTTTCAGTGCTGGTTAGCCTATCTCTGGCATTTCCTTGACTCCATTATCCTTTCACTGTCTATCTTCACCCTTCGCCTAATCGCAAGATGCCCATTTTCTCTGTCTGCTATCTATTAATTTAGTTTTTATGTTTTTTCCCCCCCAGACATTGACTTTAATATGTATCTTCCTATGATGATGTGGGTCCATAGTTAGGGTGAAAAAAAAAAAAAACGTAAGGGTGGTATTTCCAAGATAATAATGAGGGAGAATGGATGAATGATGAATGAATGAATGAATGAATGAATGAATGAATGACACAGACGTAAATAAAAGCTGTTTTGTTTTAAAATGTTATTAGGCTAATAGGTACAAATGTATATTTTACAATAGAGTTCCATTAGTTAACATTAACTTCAGTAGTTGACATAAACAATGAAAGATACTCTCTTTGTTCTAAATACTGTAAAAATGCATTGCTGATTGTAAATTATCGTTAGTTAATGCATTACTCATTGTTAATGTTAGTTAATGCATTAAACTGGGACCTTATTGTAAAGTGTTACAGGCATGCAGGGTGCCATTGTGTCTGTCATTTGACCCAAATAAATAAATACATACATATATAAATACATACATAAAAAGCCATAAAAGAAGTTATATCATAGAGAGTACAAAAATAGGATTTTTGATCTTTTTTTTTTTTTCTGACACGATCAGATTAAATCACATTGTCAAATATGATATATTTAAAATTAAAAATGCAATACTAAAAATTAAATGTTAATATAAAAAAGCAAATAGGTATGTTTTAAATATCGTTATATTATTTACCAGTAATTTAAAAATGGACAAAAGTGCTTTTATTTGTGTATTTGTTTGTAAGCCAAATGAAAACTAACATGAATTCAATAATAAAATAAAATAAAAATTGGCACTTCAAACTAGATTTTTGAAAATCATTATGGACATAATTGTTGGTCACAGTTATGTCAATAGTTGGTTACTGCCCCGTTGTTAAACAACACATTTGATCTATCATGTGTACAGGAGTGAATTAAAATAGCAATTTACATGTGTAATTTATTCTTTTCTCTCTCAGCCCTGTCTGCAGTACTGGCCTGAAACAGGCATGCAGCAGTTTGGACCCATGACGGTGGAGCTGCTCTCCAGATCCACCGATGACAATGTCGTCACTCGCCTATTCAGGGTGACCAACATCACACGCGTGAGTCTATAGCGCCAAAAAAGTCATCTTCAGATATATGTTATCCCCTGTATGTGCCTTCCAATCACGAGCCGTTCTCTCCCAGTGTTAGCACTGACATTTATTACAGTACCTCATTAATATCAGACCTCATTAGACGAATGACCCGTCTTCTAACGTCCATCTTTTTTTAAAAAGATTGGAGATTGTCTGAGTTCAGGGCCACTCCGAAAAGGTTAATTAGCTGAGGCTAATGGCTAAATGATCTTTTCAGAGACTTTTAGAAAATGAATTCAATACCGATTAAATTAGAGCAAAGGCATAAAAGTGTGGTCAGTCATTAAAAGTCTCCATTTCACAAACTAGAGCTGGTGGCACTGCGCTGCTGGAATTAGAGCTGTTTATTTCTCACTTCATGTGCGTGTGTGAGAGAGATAAAGTTGTTCGTATTGTGTCAGTCTCTCTCAGTGTGGTCTGTGCTTCTGATATTGACTTGTCTGAATAAAAAGCCACTTTCTCACACCTCTAGCTGACCTTAGTCCTCTCTGATGGCTTCATTGTCAACATCCTGTCTCTTTGAAATCTTGTCCCAAGTGTTGCACCTCTCATTGCTAGCCCCCTTTAGCACTCCTGTCAGCCAGGCTGTCAACCTTTAGCCGCGTTCCCATCCATGCCTGTGTCAGTTTGGCTAGCCCCTGTCAGTCCCCACGTCCCCTCTGTCTCTTTGAGACTCTGCAAGCCAGGCAAACAGTCCATGTCATTGTCAGAAAATGTCCCTTACTGCCTCTTCACAGGACCCCAGAGAGAACCACCCGTGTTGGAACGATGAGTCTCGCGTCCCCAAAAAGGTACAAGGCGTAGAGTGTTATTGATAGATCATGTTCCTAAATGGCGCCATCCCTGGATAAAGAAAAATAGACAGCCCCAAGACAGAACAATGCTTTTATGATTTGTTACAGAGTAATTTAGATGCTAATTAATGCTCAGAGGATCCAGCTGAATACTGTGTGCTGTTTTGAAATGAGTGTTTGACGTACAGTAGATATTCCATGATGCAAAACAGTTCCTGAAAAAAATGAGTGAAAGGAGGTGCTTAAGCTTCAGTTTCAACCTAGGAACATTTTTTAAAACAATGTGCACATGGTGACATTTCTATGAAATTATATTGCAATGCTTCTTGCACATTTTGTGATGCTATCAAAGTAAAATGGGGCTAAAAGTGTGTTCTCTTTTACGTAAAACTGATGAAAGTGAATTTAAAAAATTTCAAAATGAAGTGTGCATTGAGTGGCACTAAAAGCACCACATACTACCTACACTAAACCTGACCTAAGTCCTCAAGCTCTTTTATCGTGATTTGTACCCAATTGCAATGCTCTACCGGGTGGGCTACCAAGCAAGTTTACTATGTTAGTAAAGCCATACATATGGAGTTGGTTGTGTGCAAACATCAAAACACAGGGACCCACTTTATATTAAGTGTCTTTAACTGCTAAGTACTTACATTTAAATTAATAATTTGATACTATGCACTTAATGTGTATATTGTACTTAAAGGGGTTATATGATGTTGCTAAAAATAACATTATTTTGTGTATTTGGTGTAATGAAATGTTTATGTGGTTTAAGGTGCAAAAAACACATTATTTTCCACATCCTGTACATTATTGTTTCTCCTCTATGCCCCGCTTTTCTGAAACGCGTTGATTTTTACAAAGCTCATCGGTCTGAAAAGCGAGGTGTGCTGTGATTGGCCAGCTATCCAGTGCGTTGTGATTGGCCGAATACCTCAAGCGTGTGACGGAAATGTTATGCCCCTACCATACTGTGATGATGCCCTGTCGGACCGGAGCGACGAGACAAAAACATTAAAACCATTAAATAAAACCCATTATAAACGAGGCATTTGTTGCATCCAGTGGGGACATAATTACTGATTATAATGACGTATACTGTCTTTTTACGCGTTGCATTGCATCGCGCCGCGTAAACATAAAACCATGTCTGCATTTGTGATCGGAGAAATGACAAACTAAAAGCGCTACTCTACACTGCTCAAAACTCGCGTTTGAATCATCAGTGGCAAATTCTTTAAATATAAAAAACAGACTTACAGTCTGTGAGTCAGAACAGCCGGCATTGTAGTCTACTCTTCCAGGATCAGGAAACAGTCCTCCATAAAATGCGCTGGACACATCTGAATATTTGGGTTAAACTGTTCTGGAACAGTGTTGTAAATACAACTTAACCACTGATTTCTATTCGTGTCCTCTTTTGGAAGGCCAAACAAAGTAGTTTCCCTTTCACAACGAAACACACAGCGTCACACCCGGCGGGCTAGAGTGAGTGGGAGGCGGCTGGAGTTAGCGGTGGCCGGCGGGCTTGCGGCAAGCCGATCTGGCGATCCACAGCGTGAAGTTGATGTATTTCCTCAGCGACCAGCACGGATCAGCTCCAGGCATGACGAAGCAGATATCATCCTCTTTTGGAAGACCAAACAAAGTAGTTTCACTTTCACAACGAAACACACAGCGCCTTCACGACATGGCAGCGGCGGCAACAACAATACTACAGCGAGAATAAAAGTTACGCCTTCTTTCTTTGCGTGAGCATTTGGGCAGCATTATGCAAATCTTCCCACATCGTGACGTAGATATGTGGGGGCGTGTTAGAACGAGCCGTTTTAAGTAGGCATGGTTGACTCTGAACTTTTATAAGTTAAGACTTTAGTCTTTGCAACTTTACAGATCTTCTTTATGCACCAAGAGCTTGTAACACTCCAAAGAGAAAGGAAAAATTTAAATCGCATCATATGACCCCTTTAAGTTTAAAAACACCTTCCTGTAATTACATCTGTTATTAATTTTTGTATTTACATCTATAATTACACTTTAACCCACCCTTAAACCTACCCATACCACCAAACCTGTCCCTTATCCGTATCCCACCTCAAAAGCAGCAAATGTATTTTGCAATTCAATATGAACACAATAATTAATAAACACATTGCCCAAACAACATTTTTAAAACCTTAAGTACATAAAAACCTTAACACATGTATTTACCTTGTAATAACCCAGTACTTTCTTAGGTAAGTGCACTGTAAGTTCACATAAGTGCACATACTGTAAAATAAATTTGCAACCGTAGGACCCATATTAGTTTACAAATCATGCACTATGGTAAAAGTGTTTTGAGGTCATATTGTGCAAGGAACTGTGCGAAAATAAGTTTTAATTAATTACTAATCCACCCCATAATTATAATTTGTGTACAAAGGGAAGGCTGGTGCTTTACTGCCTCTAGTGTTTATTTAATCTTGAAATAGGGATACATTATATGTATAGGTAAATTTTTTTGTAGTTTTGAAAAACTAGGTAAATGTTTTTTTTTCAGTGAGATAGTGTTGTTCGGATAACGTTGTTTATTCATTTCAGGAGGTCAATTAAAATGAACTTGAAGGGTTATGAATGGTTAAAATGAACTTATTTGCTTAACATATTTTGTCATTTCAAATAGTTAATAGTTAAAACAACGTTTATGTGCAATAATTTATTAAATATACTTAATTTTATTTTTTTTTGTAAAAGTAATATGTTACCAAAGCGCCCCCTGTCTGTAGAAAACACCAGAAAATTGCTTTGACCTGCTGTTGTACTCCTCTTTTATTCTTATTAATGTCTTTCCTCTGCTCTTGTTCTCTCTGTCTTTATTGTTTAGTTGCAGGAAGGTCATCTGGTAGTGCGACATTTCCAGTTCCTGCGCTGGTCGGCTTATCGTGAAATCCCAGACTCTAAGAAGGCCTTTCTCAACCTTCTGGCACAAGTGCAGAAGTGGCAGAGGGAGTGCGGCGACGGTCGCACTGTAGTGCACTGCCTGTAAGTTTCACACGGCTCCGCTCCCAAATGCTAATTGGAGAGCAATTACACTTCATTGTGTTGATTATACAACCCAGGTCTCTTTTGCTCCTGGCCACACAACAGTGAAAATCTGCTTAAAGCGCTTAATCTCTGGCCGCGTTTTCATGTCTTCATTTTCCTCAGTATTAGACTTCTTAGTGCTCTGGCCTCAGGATTCGTCCCTGCCACCTGCACTTGCCTGTAGTTTAATACGTCTATCCACTATTAATGAGAGCGCAGCACAGGCGTGCGCTTCAAAGCATCTGCGCTGGGGTGCCCTTCCTCTATCAGTAGCCCAAGGGAAATGATCTTAGCTCAGTAGGATGTGACATTTTTATTGCATGACTTTTTCCCCAGAGCGCACTGGTACTTTCCATTCCTTCATGCTCAGAAGTATTGCAGATTTCTGTGGTGGCACAAATATGTCTCTTTCACAGCTATCCCCTCCAGACATCTCTAATACAATAATCCACACAAGCTCTGAAAGTGGGCTGCTCAGATCCCACTCTCCTTCATGTGTTACAAGCCGCTGCTTTTCTTGAAGATGCTAATGAAACGACATATTGGTGTCTTTAAGGAATGGCGGCGGACGCAGTGGCACTTTCTGCGCTTGCACCATGATAATGGAGATGGTGCACCATCACAACATGGTGGATGTGTTCTACGCAGTCAAGACTCTCCGCAACTCCAAGCCCAACATGGTGGAGTCTATGGTTAGTGTGCTTACTTTTGTTAATATGTAATTAGTTGTGTTAGATTAGGCACTATTGCTAACCTTAAGCACTACTAGCCTACACTATTGCTATTGAAGGCTGTAGCCATGTCTTAAAGGGTTAGTTCAACCCAAAAAGAAAATTCTGTCATTAATTACTCACCCTCATGTCGTTCCAAACTCGTAAGACCTTCGTTCATCTTCGGAACACAAAGTGAGATATTTTTGATGGAATCTGAGTGCTCTCTGACCCTGCATAGTCAGCAACGCAACTGTAATGTTCCCAGGTCCATAACCATAGTAAGAACATCGGTAAAACAGTCCATGTGACATCAGTGGTGCAACTTCAATTTTGCGAAGCTACGAGAATACTTTTTGTGCACAAAGAAAACAAAAATAACGACTTTATTCAACAATTCTTCTCCCCAGAGTTACGTCTTCCGCCATTTTAGAGAGTATCACAACGCATACGCACGCTTTCCCCTAAGCGTAAAAAATGCTAATTATGCAGATTACGTTCATGCGCGCGCTTTCCCTCCCGAACGTAAACAACGCTGATTACGTCGATTACGTACTTAGGGAACTCTGCGAAATGGCGGAAGACGTAACTCGGGAGAGAAGAGTTGTTGAATAAATTATGTTGTTTTTGTTTTCTTTCCGCATAAAAAGTATTCTCGTAGCTTCGCAAAATTGAAGTTGCACCACTGATGTCACATGGACTGTTTTACCGATGTTCTTACTACGTTTCTGGACCTGGGAACATTACAGTTGCGTTGCTGTCTATGCAGGCTCTGAGAGCTCTCCGATTTCATCAAAAATATCTTAATTTGTGTTCCGAAGATGAACGAAGGTCTTACGGGTTTGGAATGACATGAGGGTGAGTAATTAATGATTTTTGGGTGAACTAACCCTTTAATAGGGGGGGGGGGGGCATTAAGTTGAGTGTTAAGCATTCATAGACTTTCAAATCTTAAATATGAATGAACATTATAGTCTTTGTATTTTACAAATTCATGTAAATATATATTTCAGTCGTTCTGTTTCAAAGTTTCACATTTGATTAATTGTGTTGTTTGCCATTTATTTTGTATGTATTTGCTAAATTTACTAGAAATTTTTAGTAAATACGATTTTTTTTTTCTGTGTACATTTCTACATTTATATTCCCGTATATATATTCTTCAAATATAAAAATCTAGTAGAGTTATAAAGTTGATACAGTGTGAATGTTGCCAGAGAAACTGACGTGGGCTCGCTGTTGTTGGCAGGAGCAGTACAGGTTCTGCTACGAGCTGGCTCTGGAGTATCTGGACTGCCTGGAGGTCAGATAACACGAGAGCTCCAGACCCGATCGACACCGGCTTCAACCTCTTCACCTCGCCTCCTCTGTCTCCTTTCGCTTGGGCCAATCCAGCCCACCTGAATGAGCTTTCTGTCCTCCAGTGAGAATGCACATCTACATCAAGAGTGGGAATGCAAGACTCGGCACATTTCTTTAACCTTCAACCTCTATTGTCCTCTGTGCACTTTCTGCTTTGACGTTTTCTCCTCCACAACCTTCTGTGCCAGATATTCCTGCCAAACCCATGAGGGAGTCGATGAGATTTCAGCAGCTTTGAGATTACGACATGCATCTCTGATCACGTGACTGGCTCTCTGCCTTACGCACCAAGCAGGAGGAAAACACGCTGAATTTTAACGAAACCATGCGACGACATGGGTGATATTGTGTTTGTACATTACGTGTATTGTTAAACTCTGTACATGGGGCGATCTACTGTACTGATGCAGCTGATTTTACCGGAAAGCATACCTTGAATTTACGGATGTGATGGCGGATGGAGGTTTTCTTTTCATTGAATTATTAAAGGTGATGTGTATAATTGACGTTAATCTCCTATCCCTGCTTCTCATTACAAGTGTAACACTGTGGCACTATCAAAACATTGCTCTGTTTGAGCAGCAGCAACTCGACCAATGGAGCGAGTTTGGGGCGAGACTGTCTTTTTGGGTGACCAGTGAGAAATGGGGGCGTGTTCAGGACTGTTTTTTTAAAACGGTTAAATATTTTTTTGCAAATCTTGCAAATGTTTGGTGATGCTAGTGGTGCAAAAATTACACACTTCACCTTTAAATCTTAAAGTGACACTCTAAAGTGTCAGTGTTTTGATAGGTGAGAGATGCAAAGATGGTTTCTGGGTTTATTTCTTGTTTTTGTGTGTATATATAATATTATTTTGGAAAAAAAAAAAAAAGTTTCTAGATGTTGTCTTTAATGTGCCAACTCGTGTGTGTGTGTGTGTGTGTGTGTGTATGTGTGAAGAGGATCACTCATGGATCTGCATGCCTGTTTCATGTTTCATTGCAATCCATTGTGAGCCGTCTGCTTTTGGGTGCCGCTGCCCGCTGTCATTGAGCGCAGTAAAACAAAAAAAGATACACAACTATATAAAAGAAACAGAAATGCTACTATTGAATACATTGAGGAGTCGCCAAAAAGTTGCTTTTTAATCGTTGTATTTATGGTTGCGTGTTTTTTTTCTAAAAAAATAATAAAATGTAAACATGAATGAATCAAACATATGTTATTGCTCTATGACCAATTGTTGCTTTAATCTCATTTCATTATTGTTGTTCGTTTAGATCCATTTGTTTTCCAATATAAATAGACACAGAAATTAAAAACAAAGTGTTTCTCCTCGACAGCCATGTGAGTAAAGGTGGGGTAAGCGATTTTTCAAAAACGCTTTAGAAAACTGATTCGGGCCGACTAGCAAAACAAACTTGTAGCCAATCAGCAGTAAGGGGGGTGTCTACTCAGGATGTGCAGGAGAGAGCGTTCAGTGCACAGGACGGGCATTAGCCAAGCTGAGCGACATAACGATAGATATGGCGGATAAAAAACAAAAGAGGAAAACGTCTGCGGAATAAAAGAAGGCTTAAGGCAATAAGGCAAGAAGTAGGACCCGTGTAAATATCGGATCAGCTTTCCAGCACTGGAGAGAACTCAAGGAGCGGAAGGCCTGCGATCGAACGCCGAGGTTGCTTTGTTTCTTCTCGATAGGTGAGTAACACCGTGTCTGCGCCGCAACAGCTAAAGTCTGTCTAGTACACTGGACGCGACAAAGCGACCATTGAAAATCATTTGAAATTTGTCAATACGTCATGAATAGAACGCAGCAGTAGTTTTCTGTCGGGAATTTGTCGTGTCGTGCCGCGCCGCATCCAGTGTAGACCATAGATATGTATATATATTTATGGTGTAGACAGCATCACTGATTATAATGAGTTCCACTCGCGTCTTGTGTAGATACGGTGTAACATTGGTTTTGCTTTGTTTCACAGAACTAATCGTTGCCTGGGTTGCGTACGTATGTGTGGGGCGGAGCTATCAAAATAGGGGCGAGACCCTTTTGGGGTAGGGGCGTGTTTGTTTTGGTGATTTCAAATGTCAACATTGGCTGCCAGAAATTGCTTACGCCACCTTTAAATGGTGAGATTTTTATTTAAGAGCTAGCGGCGCCATCTTCCAGCTCTGTGCTGGATATCCTTAGCATTTCTGCCACGGCACTGTGTTTATTTATATGTGAGCAATTCATGATCCGGTGTTTTCAGTGTCTCGGAGCAGCTCTGTTCGTGTTACATTAACACATTTGGCAGACACTTTTATACAAAGCGACTTGCATTGCATTCAAGGTACACATTTTTCAGTTCTTGCTTTCCTTGGGAATCAAACCCTTGATCTTTGTTTGCAAGCATCATGCTCTACTGTGTGAGCCACATGGAGGCCATTAAATGCTACTCCTCGCTCTTATAGGGCATTTTAAAATTCTTCATCTGCAAACCATCTTCGAAAATCTATAATGAGTATTGTATATGAATCTCTTGTTGATAAAATATCAATTTTAAGGTCTCCTGCCAGTTTCTAGCAAAATAAAAGCGCTGTGGATTAATGTTCGGAAGCAATTAGAAAGAAATTAAGATAGCCACAAAAACTAATATTTTATTATATTAGTATGTTCTGTAAAATAAAACAACATTTTTCCTGATATCTTGATTATTATTACTACTACTACTATTATCATTATTATTATCATCATATTTTATGTTTTGCAGTGCTGTTGGAAGCAATCTGCATGAAATGTATTTGAAATGTATTTATTTATTTAGTTCAGTCATGACAACTCTCTGAGAAAAACGAAATATTTATTAGAATATGAATGTACATATTATAGTTTGGTTTTGGCGGACTAGATCTGCTACGCTGCTGCTGCGACGGCAGGCAGAACACACTGCTCTGCTAAACCACAATAAACAGAGAGAAGGAAACTTAGCTGCTACCTGGCAGCATAAGACTCCCCCAACATAGCAGATAGGCTGCGACTGAACGCAGTCCTTAGACCTTGATTGCGGGTCTGCTGTCAAAACATGTGTATGGTTTCGTTGCTGCTCCATAGAGCTATGGAACCCGAGTGTACTGGCTATGTGTGCCTCAGCTACCATGCCGACCGGCTTGTCTTAGTGGGCTAAAGAAAAATGTGTGCCTTGGCTACCTTGCCGACCGGCTTACTCTAATGACCATAATTATGTGTGCCGGGCTACCATGCCGTATGGCTTAATCTAGTGACCTACTAGAATGTGTGCCTTGGCTACCGTGCCGACCGGCTTAAACCTAGAACAGACGTAAAGCACAAATAGACCACGAGTTTTGCCACAATTGTTAATGAAACCACTATATTTGTTGATACTGACAATACAGCCGATACCAATGCAATACCCTCCTCAGTCGAAATGGAATAAGATAAGAGATTCAAGAGCTTTTTGGGCATTTAGAATGTCTTTTGCGTTAGGTCTAATATATCGTTCGTAGGCTGATGAGGTCCACCGTCCCAGTTCCCTCAGAGTAGCAGAAGGCACTTTCTGAGCTGCAGTAGTAGCTGCTCCGATCCTTAAGGAGTGAGGCGTGTAGACTTCAGGGTTGAGACCGCAGAGTTGGCAAGCAGTTTAAGCTTTTTGACAAAAAAAAAAAAAAAAAAAAAAAACAAGAACCCACATCTCGTCATAGGATGGCCGTCAGCGGTGAGGAATAGGGGATCATCAGGGGTGGCATGGCAGCGGGATTTCAGGTAACAAAACATGGATGAGAAAGGGCAGAAAACAGAATTAATACTCTATATAATGATTGAAGTTCCTTTATAACATTGGTCAGTCTTAGAATGCTTGAGGTTTAAAGTAAAATATGTATAGTCAAGTCACCTTTATTTATATAGCGCTTTTAACAATACAGATTGTGTCAAAGCAACTGAACAGCATTAATTAGGAAAATAGTGTCAATAATGCAAAGTGACAATAGTAATCACTCATTTTTCAGTTAAAGGCAGTTGAATTCATTGAATTCAGTGATGTCAACATCCAGCTCAGTTTAAATAATATCTTTGCAATCATGTCAACGATATCGCTGGAAATGAAGTGTCCCCAACTAAGCAAGCCAGAGGCGACAGCGGCAAGGAACCAAAACTCCATCGGTGACAGAATGGAGAAAAAACCTTGGGAGAAACCAGGCTCAGTTGGCGGGCCAGTTCTCCTCTGACCAGAACAACCATACGGAAAAATCATTTAGCGGAATACAACAGACGATGAACAAGATAACAGCATTATTATATGATGCAATCAAACTTATAGCAAAATGTGGTAGTTCTGTATGTTGTTTCATGGTTGGCATCATCTGAGGTCCTCTGAGGGCTTGCATCATCTCTTCTCAGGTGTTCTGGATCCAGACTGAAGCTTGTGTAAATCCTAGAAACAAATAGAGACATAATTAGAGACATAATTAGCTTCTGTTCCAACCAAGCAAAATTGATTTTTTTTAACCCAAACTAAAGAATAATAATGTGCATTTTATTAGATATAACTGCAGTAAAAGATTATGAGATGCATTATTTGAATGCTTGGCCAAAGAGATGTGTCTTTAATCTAGATTTAAACAGAGAGAGTGTGTCTGAACCCCGAACGTTATCAGGAAGGCTATTCCAGAGTTTGGGAGCCAAATGCGAAAAAGCTCTACCTCCTTTAGTGGACTTTGCTATCCTAGGTACTACCAAAAGTCCAGAATTTTGCGACCTTAGGGAGCGTGATGGATTGTAGCGTGGTAGAAGACTATTTAGGTATGCAGGAGCTAACCCATTAAAGGGCCTTATAGGCAGTAAAATATTTTGTAACTGATACGGAACTTAATAGGTAGCCAGTGCAGAGACTGTAAAATTGGCGTAATATGATCATATTTTCTTGACCTGGTAAGGACTCTAGCCGCTGCATTTTGGACTACCTGTAGCTTGTTTATTGAAGATGCAGGACAACCACCTAGCAGTGCATTACAATAGTCCAGTCTAGAGGTCATGAATGCATGAACTAGCTTTTCTGCATCAGAAACAGGTATCATGTTTCGTAACTTGGCAATGTTTCTAAGATGGAAGAATGCTGTTTTTGTAACGTGAAATATGATTTTCAAAATACAAGTTGCTATCTAATATAACACCCAGATTTTTGACTGTAGAGGAAGTAACCGTACATCCGTCTAGTTGCAAATTGTAATCCACGAGATTCGGTGTACTGTCTTTTGGTCCAATAAGTAATATCTCTGTCTTATCCGAATTTAATAGGAGAAAATTATTGGTCATCCAATCTTTTACATTTTTAACACACTCTGTTAGCTTAGATAATTTAGAAGTTTCATCTGGTCTTGTTGAGATATATAGTTGAGTATCATCGGCATAACAGATAACTAATCCCGTATTTTCTAATTATATTACCAAGGGGCAACATGTATATCGAAAATAGCAGAGGACCTAGGACAGATCCTTGTGGCACTCCATATTTTTACTGGTGATAATTGAGATGACTCTCCATTTAAATAAACAAAATGGTAGCGATTGGAAAGGTAGGATCTAAACCATCTTACAGCCTGCCCTTGAATACCTGTATAGTTGTGTAATCGATCTATGAGTATGTCATGATCCAAATTATGATGATGGCGCCGACGCTGATGGCTGCCTCCGTGGCGTGCTCCGCAGTTGTTTTTATGTTTTTGTTAGTTTGTCCTGTCTTTAGTTATATCCCTGCAATCAGTTTCACCAGAGACGAATTGCTGGACATTAGGAAGTACACACCACCCGATATTTCACTGGTTTTCGACTATTCGGTTGTTTTGCTGGACATTGTAGTCGGGGGAGCTGCGGCGCTGATCAAGCGCTTCAGGACGCGCAGACGGGGGAAGCGAGCCGGCGCACTCTAAGCTAAGGCAGCTCGGATTCAGAACGCCGTTGCCGAGCATCCATCTGGCCAACCTCCGCTCTCTACCCAACAAAACAGACGAACTTCTTCTGCTCTCCCGGACAAATAAGGATTTTTCTAACTCTGCTGCTCTGTGTTTCACGGAAACCTGGCTGAAAGACGCCATTCCGGACAGCGCGTTGAGTCTGCCGGGTTTTCAGCTGTTCAGAGTGGATCGCGACGCAGAATCAATGGGGAAATCGCGTGGCGGTGGGACATGCTTTTACGTCAATGAGAGGTGGTGTACAGATTTAACTGTGTTAAAGAAGATGTGCTGTTCAGATCTAGAAGTGCTCTTCATTAACTGTAAGCCGTTCTATTCGCCGCGGGAGTTTTGCTCATTCATTCTCGTCAGTGTCTACATTCCTCCGCAAGCACACTTGAGCTCCGCTTTACAGAAACTCGCTGATCTGATCACAGACACAGAACAACAACACCCGGACTCTGTTTTAATCATTCTCGGGGACTTTAATAAAGCCAATCTCTCCCGTGAACTGCCAAAATACAGACAGCACATCACATGTCCCACCAGAGACAGTAATATATTGGATCACTGTTACACTACAATAAAGAATGCATATCACTCTGTCCCACGAGCAGCTTTGGGGCTCTCTGATCACAGCTTAGTTCATCTTATACCGACCTACAATCAGAAACTGAAATCAGCTAAACCTGTAAAAAGATGGACTAATGAAGCAGAGCAGGATTTACAAGCTTGTTTTGACCTCACTGATTGGAGCGTTTTTGAAGCTGCTGCCACCGATCTGGACGAGCTCACAGAGACTGTAACATCTTATATCAGTTTCTGTGAAGATATGTGCATTCCTACCAGGACTCATTTAACTTACAACAACGACAAACCATGGTTCACTGCAAAACTCAGACAGCTCCGTCAGGCCAAAGAAGATGCTTACAGGAAGGGGGATAATGGCTTGTATAAACAGGCTAAATACACACTGAAAAGGAGATCAGAGTGGCAAAGAGGATTTATTCTGAAAAAATTCACTTCCAGCGACTCTGCTTCAGTGTGGAAATGTCTAAAAGAAATCACTAATTACAAGTCACCATCCCCCAGCACTGTGGTGAATCAACAACTGGCAGATGATCTGAATGAGTTTTATTGTAGGTTTGAAAAAACACCCCACACCCGTCCCCTGAACACCTCTCCACACAACCATTCACACCTCCAGCCACCCCCCTCTCCCCCACACCTGCAATTCAGATCAGCGAAGACGAGGTGCGCCAGGTCTTGGGGAAGCAGACAAGGAAAAAAGCACCAGGCCCAGACTGTGTTACACCAGCCTGTCTGAAATCCTGTGCTGACCAGCTGGCCCCCATCTTCACACTGATCTTCAACAGATCACTGGAGCTGTGCGAAGTCCCTTCATGCTTCAAACGCTCCACCACCATCCCTGTCCTAAAGAAACCCAAAATTACTGGACTTATTGACTACAGACCTGTGGCTCTAACGTATTTGGTCATGAAGTCTTTTGAAAAACTGTTGCTGGCCCACCTGAAGGACATTACTTGACCCTTGCTGGATCCTCTTCAGTTTTCCTACAGAGCAAACAGGTCTGTGGATGATGCAGTGAACATGGGATTGCATTATGTTCTGCAACATCTAGACAGACCAGGGACTTATGTGAGGATCCTGTTCGTGGATTTCAGCTCGGCCTTTAACACTATCATCCCAAACCTCCTCCTGCCCAAACTATCTCAGCTCTCCGTGCCCACCTCCGTCTTGTCAGTGGATCAACAGCTTCCTGACAAGATAGGCAGCAGCTAGTGAGGCTGGGAAAGTACACATCCAGCACCCGTACGATCAGCTCTGGAGCTCCTCAGGGTTGTGTTCTCTCGTCACTGCTCTTCTCCCTGTACACCAACGACTTCACCTCTAAAGACCCCTCTGTCAGCTCCTGAAGTTTGCAGACGACACCAAACTCATCGGCCTCATTCAGGACAGTGACAAGTCTGCTTACAGTCAGGAGGTTAAAGAACTGGCTGTCTGGTGCAGTCTCAACAAACTGGAGCTCAACACGCTCAAAACTGTGGAGATTATCGTGGACTTCAGGAGAAAACCCCCTGCATTCCCCCCACTCACCATCATGGAAAGCCCTTTGGCTGCAGTGGAGTCATTCAGGTTCTTGGGCACCACTATCTCTAAGGACCTGAAGTGGGACACGCACATAGATTCTATTGTTAAAAAGGCCCAGCAGAGGTTTGTATTTCCTATCGCCAGCTGAGGAAGTTCAACCTGCCTCAATAGCTGCTGAAACAGTTCTACTCCGCCATTATTGAGTCTGTCCTCTGCACTTCTATAACTGTTTGGTTCAGCTCAGCTACCAAATCTGACCTCAGAAGACTACAGAGGGTAGTCCGGACTGCTGAGCGAATCATTGGTACAACCCTCCCTTCTCTCCAAGAACTGTACTTATCCAGAGTGAGCAAAAGGGCTGGCAGAATCACTCTGGACCCCTCACATCCAGCACACTCCCTCTTTGAACTGTTTCCATCTGGTCGACGCTACAGAGCTCTTAGCACCAGAACGGCCAGACACAGGAAGAGTTTCTTCCTTCAGGCAATCCATCTCATGAACACTTGTCAATAACTGTGGAACACACACTATTTTTTCACTCATACACTTATTTATCTAACAATCATACTCAGTCTACATTTCAATTTGCACATAATATACAGTACCTGTACATAAAAAAAAATAAAAAAAACTGTCTATTGTAATATACCTGCACACACAATTGTCAATTTATATATTTTTATTCCTTATTTACTTGTTCTATTTTTATTTTTATTATCTGTTTTTTGTTCTGTCACTGTCATTCTCTTACACTGTGGAAGCTTCCTGTCATGAAAACAAATTCCTCGTATGTGTAAATACCTGGCAATAAAGCTCATTTTGATTCTGATTCTTATGTCATGATCTATAGTATCGGATGCAGCACTAAGATCAAGTAAACTAGCAATGAGACACAGCCTTGGTCTGACGCAAGAAGTATGTCATTTGTAATTTTAACAAGTGCAGTTTCTGTGCTATGGTGGGGCCTGAACCTGACTGAAATTCTTCATAGAGATATTTTTTTTGCAGGAAGGAGCACAATTGAGCGGACACAGCTTTTTCTAAAATTTTAGATATAAAAGGAAGATTTGAGATGGGTCTTTAATTTGCCAGTTCACTAGGATCTATTTGTGGTTTCTTAATAAGAGGCTTAATAAACGCCAGCTTGAATGGTTTTGGGACGTGACCTAGAGATAATGATGATGTTAATAATATTGATAAGCGGTTCTTCTGCTACAGGTAACACCTCTTTTTTAATAATTTAGTGGGTACAGGATCTAATAGGCAAGTTGTTGGTTTAGATAACTTTATCTCTTCCTGTCCTATAGTTGTAAAGCACTGCAGTTTATCTTTTGGTGCGATGAATGAAGCTAAAGTATTATACGCTGTAGAATCTACATTTGTTATTGTATTTCTGATGTTATCTATTTTATCAGTGAAGAAATTCATATTCATTACTATTAAACTGTGAGGGAATACTTAGATCGGGTGGCGTCTGGTTATTGGTTAATCTAGCCACTGTGCTAAATAAAAAAAAACTAGGATTGTTTTGGTTATTTTCTATAAGTTTGTGGATATGCTCGGCCCTGGCTGCTTTTAGAGCCTGTCTGTAGCTGGACATACTGTTTTTCCACGCAATTCTAAAAACTTCCAAGTTAGTTTTTCTCCATTTGCGCTCAAGACTACGAGTTTTTTTCTTGAGAGAATGGGTATTACTGTTGTACCATGGTGCAGTATGTTTTTCTCTAACCTTTTTCAATTTGATGGGGGCAACAGCTTCTAATGTATTAGAGAAGATAGTGTCCATGTTGCTAGTCGTTTCGTCTAGTTCATGTGTACTTATGGGTTCACAGAGCAGTTGAGATAAATCAGGCGGGTTATTTGTGAATCTGTCTTTGTTGGCTGGAACAATAGTTCTGCCCGGATGGTAACGCGGAGCCATATAGTTAATATCTGTAATATGCAGCATTCACGATACAAGGAAATGGTCAGTAACATCATCACTTTGAGGTACGATATCTATATCAGTAAGATCAATTCCATGCGATATAATTAAATCTAGCGTATGATTAAAACGATGAGTGGGCCCGGTGACGTTTTGCTTGACTCCAAAAGAGTTTATTATGTCAGTGAACGCAAGTCCTAATACATCATTTGTATTATCAACGTGAATATTAAAATCTCTGATAATTAGCGCTTTATCAACAGTAACTAATAGGTCTGAGAGGAAATTTGCAAATTCTTTTAGGAAATTTGTATATGGCCCTGGTGGTCTATACAGAGTAGCCAGAGCAAGAGATACGGTAGATTTCTTTTGCATATCTGACAGTGTAACATTAAGCATTAGTATTTCGAATGAGTTAAACCTGTATCCTGTCTTCTGAGTAACATTGAGAATATCACTATATATTGTTGCAACACCGCCGCCATGACCAGTCTGACGGGGCTCATGCTTATAACAGTATCTTGGTGGAGTAGACTCATTTAGACCCATATAATCATTAGGTTTTAGCCAGGTCTCAGTCAAGCAGAGTACATCAAAACGATTATTGTGTAGGGATTTCTAGTACATGAACGGACACTGCTATGCCCCTATCAGCCATCATGAGGCTTTGAATTAATCTAATCAAGAGATACCACAGAGACCTTTTGTACCAGAGCTGAAAAGCCTTTTGACGACATATGGATTCCTCGTGATCGTGGATGCATAGAACCATTGTGTCCCGAACAGGAAAAGGATTAAATGACGCCCTCAGGCCAGCACAGGATGTACAGCGTGACGCCACATGACTATCCCATGATTTTCGACCACCAGCTTCCCGCATGACCAAAACCCTTACTTCCTTGGCATTCCAAAGAAACCGAATGTACACAGACGATTCAGAAGACAATCAGTGAAAATCCTTTGAAAGTCTCGGAGCAACTATATTCACAAATAATATGTTTTATGTCTTAAATATGTGTGATGTGTTATTGAAACCATGATATCTTAATCGTTGCTTTATAACTTTTCTCTTTTAGTTAATTACGATTACTGGGTATGCAAATTACCTGGTGTTTGAGTTTGAATGAGAGCTGGTGTTGTTCACAGAACAGTGGTGTAAGTGAATAATTGATATTCAGCATCATTTTCCGGTTATGATAGTTTTATAAGAAGTTCTCAAAACTTGCAGAAGTACTCGCCACAAACAGCATGTGATTCAAACATGAGAAAGGAACCACACAGGGCGTGGCCAAACCCCGCAGCCACTATCTGATTGGAACAGCGACCAGTGGGATGGACTTACGCCGCGGATCAAAACTCCACTGCAACACAGCTTAGAGCTTGCTTGTTTTACCCGATCAAGACGTCTGGCTTTCCTTTTGGTGAGCGCGACAAAGCGCCCCGCCATACCACCGCCTAGCAAGACCATCAAAGAACTCAGACATTTCAGTTACACTTCGCGATCTTCAGGGAACTTGAAAGTCTTTCAAACTAACTGCTCAAGCCTCTGTGTCAAACCGGCAACCAAGGACTCCAAGAGGGGTTCCCCGAAAGGACGTCATCCATACGTCATTCCAACGTCAGATCAACAGCCAATCAGCAACGGAATCACCTCCAGTAGCCACGAGGAACGACTCAGCTTCTCAGCTCTCAACTAAACAGAACGCAAGTAAATGAACAAAATCTTCAACTCAGCTGACCTGGCGTAGAATTGAATTAAACAGTAAAGATAAGACAATCGCTGCTTGGTGTTCTCCTAGGCTGAATTTAAAACCACTCGTTAAACGAGTTAGGACTTTGAAAACTTAATGCAACTCCGTTGACTCATTTCCTTGAATCTTTGTGTGTATGTGTATGTTTTAGTTAGGTTTTTATGTAATCTAGATTAGCCAATAAAATTCATGTTTCATTTATAAAGAAGAAGTGTATTGGCTCATATAATTTCAAGGTTAAACTTATGCCAAACGATCCTTGCTTGCTACCTTAACTCGTAGCCTAATTATAATTATTACCTCATTGTGTGGACTGTGGCCAAGAAAACACATATTAAATTTGTTAAAAGATACCAAGAATCACTGGCTCGCTGGACGACCTTGATTTGAAGTAGAACTAACAAATTTGGAATGGTTTGATTAGGTGGACTTGGGACATTCAGACCCGGGTTCTAGCAAAAACCTGAATAAATTAATAATCATCAATTCCCTATAAATTACAAATTAATAATGAATAAATAAATGATAATGTCATTACATCTGTGATCATTTCATTTACAATAACTGCTTTGGGTGAGAGTGATCGAATGTTTAGGAGCCCAAACTTTAAAAATTGTTTTTGTTTTTGTTCATTTATTTTATTTTATTTTTTTCTGGTTTAATCACGATCAGATTTTTTTCTAGATCCTGCATTAAATTTATATTTTGACCTCACTATTCGGGGAACAGACATAGTCTTTATAGTTTGTACAGCGCAAGTATTTCTATCATTTAAGCGGGTAGAACAAATGTAATCAGGGCAGTTATTTGAGATTTTACTAGTCATATGGTGCGTAGCGTCTTGGAGATGTTGTCCGACAGGAGTTCCTCTCCGACTCTGTTGGGGTGCAGGCCATCAGCGCGAAAAAATATAGTCCATAGTGATATCAGATATAGTGAGATCGCTGGCTGGATTAAACGAAAGTGTATTACAAGTAAATTCCCCGCATCTCAGAAATCCATAGAAGGTCTTAAACCCCAAGTCTTAGACGACGTAATAGCTTATGTAAAAGAGGCAGTGTGAGAGGAAGGCGTTTTTCTTTAGAATCTGGTGAGGTTTTGAGAATACCTTGAAGAAGGAGACGAATGGAGGGATGGTTTAAAAGACTGGGCGTATTTGGGTCTCTACAGCGTAGGTGAAATTGAATACCTGCTAGTGAAGCTTTAATTGATAAAGGATGGAGCTTGCGAGATTCAAAACAGTGTACTATGTATGCGCAGACAACATCTATATTTATTGGACAAAGAGAAATGGTATAAGCAGCACAGAAAAGAGTGAAGTAAGTCCAAGCTGAATCGTAGGCTTTTAGGGTAGATTTAGCCATTCCCAACCTCATATATTTAGAAGCCGAATCCATATAGGAGAAAAGTTTATTTAATCTAGAACCGCGAGATGAAAAGAAGGGCAGGCCAGGCTGGATGGATGCGCATCGGGGCAAAGTGCGCGGAATTCCTGAAATTTAAAACGGGAAAGAGCGTCAGCTTTATCATTAAGAAGGCCTGGAATATATGCAGCTTTAATCATGAAATTATTCATAACACTAGACCAGGTTATGCGTCTGATAAACCTGTTAATGAATGGTCCGTCAGAGCGGCCTTTATTGATAAAATTGACAGCGGCTTCGTTATCACAAAGCACAATGATTTTCTTTCTTTGCCATTGATCCCCCCAAAGCAAGCAGGCTAACACGATTGGATACAATTTGTAGGATATCAGACCGAATCAGACAATCTATTTGGTCAAAACATGGTTGAAACATGAGGAGCCGAATTCCACAGAGGCCCAAGACAACAGGATGGTCGTAAATCAAATCCTGGTGCCACAAACCTGAACCAACTAGCAGCTTTGAGTAGCTCACAGCATTTAAACAAAAGAACACTTATTGACAATTCCAAGGAGATTGTCAATTTTGGGGGCAAGTAATCAAGATTAATGGTCAAAAGAGATGCACAGCGTGACCATCACATGAAAACATGTGATAGCGATCACAAGCTCTTCGGATTTACTTTTCCCCCCACCTCACGACAGAGAACAGACTAAAATTCCTTATGAGAGACCTATTAACCTCTGGTCTTCACAGAACATGCCCTTATGGTCATAGATTGCACAGAAACTACTGCATTTCCACTGTATATGCACCTAAATGACGCTAAAAGGACTTGTGAGCAACTAATAATTTCTATGCATAACTCCATATCATGTATGTAACCCACACATTAAACTATCATGTCTTAATCATTTATTGTGTATGTATTTTGAATAACTATTGAATAGTTTATAGGATCACATTCATGTTTAGTATGTGTGTGTTTGAATCTTCTTGCTTGAAACGTTTCTTCCAATCAATTCTTTGTCAAATGTATCATATTCTTGTTATAGAAATCATGTCCTTAATTATACTCTGCAAGAGCGGAAAACTTGGACCATGTGCCTGATAAGATAACA